>BPLR01021356.1:0-94031 GCA_021605095.1 Caerostris extrusa
CACACATGTATTGCTAAAATTTATGTAATGAATATTTAAATGTTTTGATTTTGTAAGGAAATAAATATAAATATATTATTATTATTTTTCTATTAATACAATACAGAATGAAAAGCACACGGGAAATTGGTTCCTTTATTTACTTGCTTCTGTATTAAACTAGAATTATTCGATTAAAAAATATTCTTTTATTAGTAATCTTTCCACGTTGAAACTCCGCTTTTCTTGAATCAATGTAAATTTGTAACTGTTCAATTTAATTTCAACAATTTAAACAAGAATTGTGTTTTTTATCTTTAGGTTTCAATTAGGTATCTACATTTCAATATTAGCAAAATTAAAATATTATTCATAAAATGTTAAGAACAAAGTGGAAGAAAGTAAATTTTATAGTCCTCCAGAAGTTTAACAAGCATCGATAAGAAGATGCTTTGTTATTTATATCCTGTGACATAATGATTATAGTATCTGTATCATCTCAATAATACAACGTTTTCATGGCTGAATGCAACAGTACGATATATTTTTGTATTTCTCAACTATTTAAAACATTTGGAAAAAAGTAGATAGCAGTAGCTTTTTTTCCCTGTTTGCTAAACTGAAAGAATTAAAATAGTACTTACTGAAAAACTATTATTTCAGTCATCATTCATCATTTCATCATCATCATTTCATCCAGCATCTTCAAAGATGAAGAAAACAGGTTAATAACTGTAAAACATACTTTTTGATTAAATCTTATGTCGTTAGTATCTCACAAAACTCGTTGGTTTCATTTTTAGTAATTACTATTATGCCTTTCCAATTTAATAAAAAGTTCTTCCGAGATATGGACAATTTTAATATATGAATAAAGCAAAAACAAACTTCTGTTTGCAACCTCTATATTATATTTAAAATAATTTCTTATTGAGTAAAACCAGTCTTCCTCTAATGGGCTTCCTAAATAGTTCTGAAGCACTTTGAAAGTGCAACAGGCTTTTATAATTCTATGCTAATCAGTTCAACATTATTTAGTGATCTTGAGTAAAACCATAACACAATATTTCCTCCCAACATTAATAACTATTTACACTTAATAGTGATTTTAGTATTAAAGCAAAAAGTGAAAATGATACAGTAACAAATTGCATAATAAACCTTCATTCATTATTATTCTATTATGCATTAGCATTATTCGTGTAAGGTTTTCAAATAGATAGTTTAATGAATATTATTACCAGATGAAGAACAATATGACTAAAAATTAGAGCCTCACAAAATAATGCTGCTTAGGTTCTTGTAAGTGTTTATTATGTGTGACATTTCGTTGGCATTTATGTCTTAAAATATCTACTCAATGCCATTATTGTTGAACACTATTGATTTCAAATGATCATTTGAGTCAAGCATTAATAGTATAAACTTCCAGATTAGAGAAAGACACATCAACCACATTTTTCAATATATCAAAGTTCTAGCCACATGTGGGTCGAGAAATCAAAATCTCTTTTGTGAAAATGATTTTATGGTGGGAGGTAACTGACCAGTTAGACAAGTTATAACAATTAAATTGCTGCAAAGATTCATTAATTACAAATATAATTAATTACTTTTGTTAGATATTCATTATTTTTCAATTAAAAATCGCCGATGAAAAATTGCCACGTGCTCTAGTTCTAGATATTTTGTTTTGTAGAACCAAAGAAAAGTAACAGTTTCTTTTGTTTTAGTAATTCACTTGGGTTAAATAAACTTAAATACACCCAGGGACCCCATTACTTCCATGGTTTAAGAAATAACTACATTAGAATTATGAAGCTTTAGTTTTTATAACATTAGTCAGAAAAAACTTTTAAATAAATTATACATCAAAACATTACAATGGCCTCTACTACTAACTAGAATCCTATTCTGTCATTAATGTAGTATCATGAATAAATGCAAACCTGGCTGCTTGTTTAATTCAGAATCGATGAAAGGCGCTTTCATCGAACAAAGATCACAAGAGTTGAAAATCTGTTTTACCCGGAGTGGAAGAAAGAATTTTCAACAAGATGATGTAGATCACATTATGTTTCTACCTGGAGTGGTAGCGTTCTTCAAGAAGCATAATGTAGATTATAAATATGTTTATCTAGAAGGCAGAGGAAAGATTCACCGAGGATCTTGTAGATTACAATATGTTTCTGCTCCTCTGAAGTGGAGAAAGATTCTTCAACAAGATGATGTAGATCACATAATGTGTGTTTTACCCTGGAGTGGAGAAAGGTTCTTCAACAAGGATAATGTAGATCTCGCACATTGTTTCATACCTGAAGTGGGAGAAAGGACTCTCAACAAGGATAATGTGATCTGCTACATCAGCTTCCACTGGAGGGTGAAAAGGTCTTTTCAACAAGGTGATACCAGGAGATGACACGATATTTTACCTGCAATTCAGGAGGAAAGTTCTCTAACATGATCTTGCATAAGTTGAGCCATCTAGTGTGGGAGGAAAGGGTTTTAAAAAAGATAATCAGATCATATTTACTTTACCTGGAGTCGGAGAAAAGGTCTTCAATTGTCCTGACCTGGGATTTTATAGAATCAAATACATACAATATCATCATTATTTAGAGGACATATGAGAATTGGTTAAAAAAAAAAAATTTTTATATGCTCTTTAGATCACAGTCTTATATTTTTTATTTACATATATAAGCTTCCTAGAAGTAGACAAAGTAATAAGAAGAGGAGAACTTATAAGACTCAAATATGGCTCCCTTCCTTTTAATCCTTGCAAATGTATTGAAGTAGCAATATATATTAAAAAATGGTTATATGCAGTAGCATATTTCTGGCAAACAGTAGTTTTTACAGAGCTTCAGCTGGAAACGGTGGTAAATTCAAAAAGAAGACACTCAGCTTTATCTGAAGATTTTATGACAGTTTATTTTAATTCTAGTTTTTCATAAATATGTTAAAGTGTTCAATAACATTTAAATGTTATAACAAACTTAAAATTATGATTCTGAAAATTTTTAAAATCTATTAGCTTTTTTAATTGTAATTTAATAAGTAGAAATAAGTCACCATCTGTATGTCTAAGAGGTGGGCTTTTAATTTCCCATAAATTTCACTATTTCTTTTTTTTTTTTTTTTTTTTAATATTCATCTAAGAATTATATTTATTTAATTTAAGACAAAGACAGTTGACAAATCATTATGTAGCTATTAAGTAAACAAATGTTTCTGTAGTTGCATTTATAGACTACAGATGAATTAGACAGGCAATCAACAGACATGTGTATATATATATATATATGCTTCAATGGCGGGACAACCCCATGGTGGGCCAAGGCTTCTGCCTACTAGCAGATTCCATAAAATGGATGTTTTTTGTTGTTGCGGGGTAGGGTTGTCAGCCCTACTCCCGTTAAATGACTTGCCATGTCATTTAAAATGGATTCTAAATCCCCTACAAAACATCCATGTCACCGCCGGGAATCGAACACAAAACCTGTTGTATCGAACGCTAGTCATTCGGTTATCGGGCCCCTATATATATATATATATATATGGGGCATTGTATATATATATATATATATATATATATATATATACAATGGCACGAAGTATGTGGTCACTATCCATTGTAACAAATGGTCAGTCCAATAATCAATGTGCCGATGGTAATCTTTATCCAGTTATCCTATAAATAATACATTCATATCAGTATGTTTTAAAGAAATATAGATAAGAAGTATCCTCTTAACAGATATAAAATTTTCCTCGTAACAGAAGAAGTAGAGCAAGAAGTTTTTGTAGTGTAAAATAGAAGAACACCTCTTTAGAAATCTGCTCTACAATAATTATTATTATCGATAGTAATTATTGCATCCGATCGATATTGCGGTGTTAACAATTTTTTTAAACGAACCTGTAACAGTTGTGAATGTTCTTCCACAAACAATACTTTTCACACTTCTTCTCTAAACCCTGTCTCAAAATCACAAAGAACCGAATATCCATTCCTATCCCTTTGTTGACACCCTGATAGTAGAATAACACACACACAGAAAAAAAAATACCCCAAGAAATCTTCTTGCATACAGATACATACGAGATATATATATGCAGAATAATAACGGTCCAAAAACCCACCCACACGGTACAAGAAAAATCTATTGACCACACTTTTGTCGCTGCCAACACTTCACAAAAAGACCCTTCAGTAGAGAGAACAGAATAGAAGAACCAGGGGGATGGGAGGACAGAGAGAATCTTTCAGCTATTGTGCGGGGGAATTTTTTTTTTTTATTTATTATTTTTTTGCGCTCGAATCCTCCCAACTGCAGCGTTCTTGTTCGTCAAAAATACAAACAAACAAAAAAAAAAAAAAAAATGGAAAGATACAGATCTAAGAATAACTGGCAAGTCAATAGGTAGGGGAAATAAACATTCTCGACCTTGTTGTAAAATTTATGCGAAGAAATAACTTTTGTTCGACATCCTGTCTGTGAATTTGCTTATTTTCTTGACGCTGGCCATTGGCCAAGGAGTGACCTTTGAAGGGGGCCACATAGAATTTTTAGAGACTTCAACAAATGTAGGGAAAAAGAAGACAGAAATGCTGATGTTTTGTGTTGCGCAAAACTGCCCGGCTCTGTTTATATTCGCATTTTTATTACCCGACCGTCCTTTCTTTTATTGTCAATCTTTGGAAAATGTCCTTCAAGAAAAATCTTTTCAGCTTATTTTCTCGGAAGAGGGCATTCAAAATGCTGTTTCTCTTAAAAATCTAGTATTGCTATTCAACATTTGCTATTGACGAATTGAAATTTTTTTTTTTTCTGAATAATTATTATGTAGCTTTTACAATGGTAAATTAAAGTATAGTACCTCAAAAGAGCTTTTTCAATTTATTCTTGGAGGGAAATCAGGATACTATTTTTCCAAAGACAGCACATTGCCAACCGTTTTATAAGCGTTGCTAAATTGAAAGTTAATCCTTATTAGATAAAGTAAAAATAAAAAGTTTGTGAATTGGCTTATATTTTGTAAAGTTAAATGTCAAATTACATTAAAGTTAACAATGTGCCTGTAGACATATTGTAAAAAAAAGAAGTAATATACAACAAATAAATGCAAATTTTAATTTTTAAATATCAAATATTTGAGACTTTGTATATTATAATGAATGTTTAAAGTGTCTACATATCGTAAATTATAATGAACGTCTAAAGTATTTACATATCGTATATTATGAAGTATCTATATATTGAATATCTTCAAGTATATGTCAAGTATCTATACATCGAATGTCTTTGAGTATATGTTAAGTATCTATGTATCGAATATAATCGAGTATATATCGAATATCTTCGTATATTATAATGAATGTCTAAATTTATTGTCTGAGTAATAATTATAGTTGACTTTGAAGATGTCAAAAAAATTTGGATAGTATATGATCATGTATCCTTATGTGAAATATATAATTGTATTTATTCTTAAGGAAATTATGTATCTAGTTTACATTATAGATTTTGCCATTATTTTTAAGAAACTATACGTAATTTTTCAAGTTTCCTATTATGTTATTACTATCCTATTATAATTCTAATGTTTATTTTGCTCGTATCTTTAAGTAAAGAACTGAAACTTTTAAAAATTAAATGCCAATATCGTATTGTCAACAACAGGATTAATATATCGATGGAATTTTAGACAATACTTTCGACCATCAATATTAAAAATTATGTTTACAACAGACATTTTAATAAAAATATAAGTATGCTTTTTTTTTCGATGCAGTTTCTATAATAAATTTAAACATAAAAAAAATTAAATTTTTTTTTATGAATTTCAATTTACCCTGTATGAACATACTGAACATACTTTACTGGACATATGGGATTATACCAATGTTCAATAATCCAACAAATTTAGGAAGCAATTGATCAGAATTCTACATGAAAGGAAGTTCTGCTTGTTATTTGGCGATTTTTCTCTTGCGGGTTTTGCCAAATCCCTTCCTAGACAAGCAAAATGACTGTTTGTGTTACAAAATACTGCGATTTTGGCGATTCCATTATGCGCGAAAAGGACATGGCGAAATCGGAACCCTAAAGTGCTGAATCCCCGTAAGAGCTATGAAATTCGATAATGGCACGGATATAACAAAATTTAACAATTCTAGAACTTTATAAAGAAGCAATTGTTCAAATACTACAAGAAGCACTGCCCAATTCAGACAGAGAAGTCTGTTAAGAAAAGGTTAACTAAATTTTTATGAACATATACTAATTCTTAGACATTTTGAGGATATTGAAGCAATAATCTGCTTATAGTTTGAAAGACAGACAATTCGAAATGAACTACAGAGCACGTGTCTTGATATGGATCAATCATTATATTTAGTAACACATATTTCATGCCAGTTTTAAAACACACATAAATAAAATCAGGTGAAAATAAACGTTTATTTTAAATAAAAGTTTTTGAAATTTCTCTGGTTGAGTCAGGAGATTAATCTGTTTTAAATATTAATTTATATTCTTATTTATTTTTATTTTATGGTTTCACTTTTTGAATATATCACAGACCTCTAACCAGGAAAACATCATGGTTCACACTTGATAAAAAAGCAGCATTTGACTCTCTTATAATTTCAATATTAAATATAATTTTCAATACAATTTTATATGATATTTTTCAATATAATTTTTAATATGTTTTATTTGGAAATAAACTTAAAATTTTGACATAAATTTGAAATTTGAAACTCTTTGGAAAGTAAAATTAGATTTTTAAGAGTTCAATCAATAACAAAAAAAAATCTGAGAGAAATAAAAACAAATATTTTAAATATTAGATTTACTAAATATTCTTCTTTGTGTCTTTAGTTCTTATATATATACATAGATGAAAGAATTAAAAAAATTAATTCCAAACTTACTCAGTTGTAAAATATTTATATTACTTTCTCCGCAAAAAGACTTTTACAGTAGTGAAGCATGCTTTACAGAAAAAAATCTTGCTTGATGATTGAGATTGATGGTGATGGTTTTGATAATTAATTTGCAATTCCTACAGAATCCGTAGAAAACTAAATAAAAGATAGGTAATTTCTCATAAGTCTTTGCGAATATTTATGGGGATTATTAATAAAATTCGTAGTAAAATCAGTCATTTTCTAATTGAAAGATAAGTGACTAGTGAGATGATGATTTTTCTACATCAGTTTTTTTTTTTTATTTTTTATTAACATAATCTGTGCTTACATTTATAATTTTTAATTGAAAATAATTAAAATGAATGCTTACTTAGATCAAACTCTATATAAATAAAAATGTTAACGAACAGCATGTATCTTTTTAGAAATAATTCTGCTAATGAATAATATGTATTGGTAACGCATTTAATTTTAAGCTACGTTATAAGAAATACTTAAGTATTTTTAAATATCATTACCATATGAAAATTATATTAGTAATACTAAATTTTTCTGCCTCATGATGTTTTAATTTTTGTATGTGTGTGTATGAACGTATATTTGTATGTTTTGATTGTGATTTGCAACATTTTTTAATACGAAAACTACACAATAAAATTTTTCAATAAACAATAAAATTTAGTTTTAAATACTTTAATTTCTAAAAGAAAATGAAGTAGAAATTATGAAAAATTTTATTAAATAAAATAAAATTATTTAATTCAAACTTGCTACCAGTTTTTTTAAAAAAATATTTAACAAATTTTGAATGCTTCACATTATAATTTGTAGTTATGTAGTTCTTTTTTTCTAAACTTTTTTTTCAGAGACACTAAACATGTTTATAACTTTCTTTATACACAAATAAATATTTTTATTTAGTTTTTATTCCATAAAGAAAACTCATTGGATGAGTTTTGTTTCATTTTGATTAATTTAGTTTTTCCTATGGTTCAAAAATTAGATTACTTTACTTCAAAAGCCTACAATTTTTCTATTAAGTAAAATTACTCTCTGATTTGTACATATAATAAAACAAATTATGAATTAATTTAAAATGTAAAATAATTTTCTAAAAATTGATAAAAATATAAATTATTTAATTCAAACTTGAAACCAGAATTTATAAAATTTTATTAACAAATTTCGTAAGCTGCACATTCTAGTTTTTAATTATGTTCTCCTTTATATAAAATTAATATCCTGTATATATTAATTATGTTAATTATTATTTTATACTATTAGTTAATTATTATTTCCTAAAGAAAACTCATTGGAAGAGTTTTGTTTCATATTGATTAATTTAGCTTTTTCTATGGCTCAAAAATTAGATTACTTTACGTCAAAAACTTACAATTTTTCTATTTTCAAGTAAATTACTCTGAGATTTATATATATAATGAAAAGTTTTATCAATCAATTTAAAATACGAAATTATTTTCTTAAAAATTGATAAAAAATTCTGAATTCAATAAGAAATTTTTAATTTATTTATTCCAACAGAAATGTGATGTTTTTTTCATTCATTTCATTTTATCTGTATATTTTTATCACAAGAAAAAAAATATCTTCCTGTTTATAAACAAATGTTTCATTTATTTTTATCTCGATGCTAACCTCAAAGAGGTAGCTCGATGACCCACAATATCTTGAATCATGGTAACCCAGAGAAAGAATTTCTCATCAAATCCCACTCCAATCGGTTACTAAATGATTTACTCACTTATGACTGGGCCAGGAATTCCCAGAAACATTCAATTACCGTGAAACCTAATCAGAAGCCTTTTTCGGGAAAACCGTTCTAGGCTTTCGGCCTCTCCGCAGATGTTGATAGGGAAAGTTATGATCCGCCGAATGGCAACACTTCATCAAAAACGCAGCCTATTCATTTCTGGAGCCGAGGTATGTGGGTTAATAATGGGGAACCTGAGGGGTTTTGTTCCCTCTATTGTTGCAATGATTCAGCGGGATTTAATTTTACCCTATCTCTTCTCATATTTTTTGTAGATTAAAGATTTTTTTTTCTTTATTTCTTTCATCTTGATTGTGTGGGATGATGTTACATATCTTCTTTTTGGTATTAAGTGGAATGTACGGCATTTAAGTACTTTGCTCCAGAATTTCATTTAACAGGAGTTATAATACTGGAAGGAGAAAGTATATAACTAAATTGCTGCATGCCTTTAAAGTTAGTAGAGAGCAAAATTAAAAATTAAATAAATTTATTTGTATACTTTTTATTGTAAGACATTTGTTTTCTTTCAAATGCAGTTGGCAAATACTTAGACAGCTTGGTCTTGGATGCCTTAAGGCAAGTGCTGCACAGACGTTACTCACTTTGCATTACCCAGGGGGCGTGTAATTTGAAGATAAGCTGCGGACGCGGAGTAACAATGCCCCACAACTCTCTACGATCCTATTAGACCGGGACTTACGGTTTAAAGTGGAATCCGAACCACCACAAACATCCATGACACCGCCGGGACTCGAACCCTGTGGAAACCAGTGCGCCAGAGCGCTAGCCACTCGGCCGTTTAGGCCCTTATTGTATGGCATTAATGCTACGATTTTTTTTTAAAAGTATATTATAAATTTGATTATTCATTTCTCAAATTTGTTCAATTTCAAATCTTACTTTACATTTATTTGTGAACTAAAATGTTATTCAAAATATCAGATATGTACTATACACCTGATACTATCAGATATATACAAAATATCAAAATATATACTGAATATATATAATATATACTGTCTTATATATTTTTAATGCTATAAAAGGATAAAAACAGTTTAAATAACTGATAATTTTTAATTTTGGACTCGTTAAATAAATTTGTAAGTAAGATTTCCTTTATGCTACTCGTATAACAAAGGGAATGTATTTCTTCTTACTCAAAAACATTTAAACATTTTCTCAAAAAAAATTTTGCACACTTAAAAAATAAATTAATTAAAAAACTTTATTTATTACTTTTGAAGAATCTCTAACATATCAAATTATTGATATAATAAATGCATCTTATCTATTTGGTAAAAATAACTTCAGATATAAATATTTAAGATGATAAAATCACAAAATGATTGAAGATGAAACTTAATTTTAAATATTTAACATATAGTATTGCGATTATATTTTATATGCAGTGATTTAAGTATTTTGTAATATATATTACGAATTATATACATTATTCTTGAACGACAGAATGAACGTTTGATTTCTTGAATGACTGTATGAGCGTTTAAATTCTTGAATGACTGAACGAACATTTAATTTCTTGAACCACCTAATGTTGAAAAAAAATTCTCGCTGTAATAATTTAAAGGTAAAAAGGACGTCAAATTTCACACAGATGTCAAGGACAGCGCCAGCAATCTAAAAATTGAAATTCCATAATCCCCGAGAATTTAAATTGAAAATTGGACTTATTTTTTGGACACAGCAGTAGATTCATGTAATTTTCATTTTCTTCACTAAATTATACCGTTTTCTATTATATTAGTATTACAAGATCCATTTTAAAAAAGAGATTAATAAAAATATCTACTTGAAAGAGAGGACACATTGATGGATGAAGAAATTGATTCTCTCCATCATTAATATTAATGATGAATAAATTAATGCCGATAGTTTCATTATCAAGACTACTAAGATCTTCATCATAGAGTATTAAAAATTAAAAAAATTAAATTAATTCATTGTTAATTAAGATAACAAGGGAAATAATTGTGTAAATTATCTCAAGACACAACTATTCCCTGATTATTTATTTATTTTTTACATCGTTATCCAATCATGTAAACCACGAATATTAAACCGACGAATCATAAACGAGTGAGCTTTTTCTTCCGAGAGGACTTTTAGGGGTAACTGTCTCTGATTTTCGTTGTCTTTTCGAAAACTCCCAACGAGCACCCTCACTGTTGAGACATAGTTGCACATTCTTTCACAGTCTACATTGATTCTCCTCGTTACTGAAAGCAGTCATGACGGATTCGAACTTGAATCTTACAGCACAATTTCCCTCTCATTATTACTTGGCCATGAGTCAAACAGGTGATTTTTATGTCTGGTTTATTTTTAACATTTGGCAAAGTGCAAGACATTTGACAAATTTACATATCCGACTATTTTCTAAAATAAACAGTAAGATCATCAACCCTATTTTGAGCAATAAATGAAACTACCATTTAAGTTTAGTTATTAAAAAAGAAAATAAAACATGTACTGGATTTTTTTTTTTTTTTTTTTACTTTTTATGGACAGATTCTTTGATTTCCAATTTCATAACACTCGAATGTGCTACCGTATCCAAATAACAAAGAACCGAAACACAACCCCATTTATTATTCCAAACAAAATTCCAGAAAATTTGTAGCAACAACAACAACAACAACAACAAAAACATTTTCCTTTTCATTTTGAAAAAGCAAGCTCAACCATTCTTTTCCCAACTCAACTTCAAAGCTCCGGCGCTGATACTACTTTAACAATACTCCAAATCAAACAAGGATAAACCAGTACATCCTCCCGCGTAAATTCAAGCCATATGTGGGTGTGGTGAACTGTTTCGCCTCTCACAATGAAAAAAAGTGAGTTCCCCCTCTTCCCCCCAAAACTTAATCGGTCTATGAAGAAGACCATTTTCGATAATAGAGTTCTGGGACCGGGGAAGAAGATCGTTCTCGGAGTGCCTCGAGCCCCTTCCATTCAGCCCATTGATAGCCGAACAAAGACGGCCACTTCAAGGTACTGATAGAGGAGTGGTTGGAAATGGAATCCCGTAAACAGTTCTTCACCTCTGGATAGGTTTCACAATTAAAAAGAATCCAAGTGAAGAGACAGAAGGAGAGGAGCGCCATCTATTGTGTGTTTGACAAAAATTTGTTTTTCGCCTAGGATAGAAATGCTTGTGCTAAATTATATATATATACATACAAACATATATTTAAATAAATAATATAATATCTATCTATGTATATATATATATATATATATATATAAAGAGAGAGAGAGTGAGAGAGAGAGAGAGAGAGAATATAAGCAACCTAATATTACCAGAGTAGGGGCCTGAATGGTGGAATGAACCTCTGGCGCTCCGTACCACAGGCTTCGGGTTCGAGTCCTAGCGGTACCATGCATGTTTGTAGTGGTTCGGAATCCACTTTAAATAATAGGTCCCGGTCTAACAGGATCGTAGAGCGTTGGGGGGTTATTGTTACTACGCGTCCGTAGCTTATCTTCAAGCTACACGCCCCCTCCTGGGTAGTGCTAAGTGAGTATCGTCGGCGCAGCGCTTGTCTTAAGGCATCCAAGACAACTGTCTATGTGTTTGCCAACTGCATTAGAACAAAAAAATATTACAAGATTCATCAAATCTTATCGCATCCGATAGATAGCTTGGCCATTTTCTTAGATGTGATAATATGAGTCCTGTTAAAAATATATGGATAAAAGATATGTGTAGAGGATAGCACAAGATGGATAGACTGCTTAGAAGCAAATCTCAAGACATTAAAAATCAATCGTTGGTGGATTGTGGCGTCTATTTGGATCTACTGATGGAAGCTTCTCGAGATGGCCTTGCCTGTAATGGGCTGTAGTGCAAGTAACGAAGAAGATATATGTGTATAATTTCATATAATATACGTTTTTATAAGTTAAGTTTCACTCGTTATCAGTTGATTAGATGTAGTGTGATCTAGGTAGAGTCCAAGAGGATGAGATTGGAATTTCAATGATGCTTTGAAAGGTGAGATGATTCTTGATTATGCTAGAGAGTTCTAGCATCCAAATTTAATTCTGATTGGAATTTTATGAGGGTTTTTTAAATTCAAATAGAATATTTCTAACACTGAAGTTATTCAAAATAGCATTACGTTTTATTTTTTCTAGTGATTGATTTCTCAAATTAGGCTTTCAGAAAGCCGGTTTGGGTGGTAAGGAAACTATTAGCCATATTTTGTTACATCCTGTTTCTTTTTCATGGAGAGATTTTCTTTTTGAAATGATGTTAATTATATTTTTATATTTTATTGTCTTAATTAATAAACACATAATACCATAATTAATTGAATTAATTACTTTAATTTATATAGTATTTTCAGTTTGAAAAGTACATTATAAACAGAAGTCTACACTGAAGTGACAAAAGTCATGGGATAGCAATATGCAAATTTTCTAGCATCGCGTAGAACAGGTATAAATGCGCAGTGTCGCAGAGCTTTATTTCTGTTCAAGTTATTTGAAAGGTTTTGACGTGATGATTGCACGACGGCACTTTGAACGCGGAATGTTAGTGGGAGCTTTTGCCATTTTCAACATTCCCAGATCCACTGTGTCAAGAGTGTGCCGAGGATATGACATTTCAGGCATAACATCCACCATGGACAGCGCAGTGGTCGATCGCCTGCACTTAACGACCGAGACCGGCGACATCTGCAAAGAGTCGTAAATTCTAACAGACAAGCAACACTGCGTCAAATAACCGCAGAAATCAATGTGGACGTACAAGGGGATTTGTCTGTTAGAACTGTGCGGAGAAATTTGGCTTTCTTGGGCTATTCCAGCAGAAGACCGACTCGAGTGCCTTTACTGACAGAACGACATCGCTTGCAGCGACTCTCGTGGTCACGTGAGCATATCGGTTGGTCCCTAGATGAATGAAAAACCGTGGCCTGGTCCGATGAGTCACGATTTCAGTTGGTAGCTGATGGTAGGGTTCGAGTGTTCACGAAGCCATGGACCCAAACTGTCAGCAAGGCACTGTTCAAGCTGGTGGTGGCTCCGTAATGGTGTGGCTGTTTTTTCATGGCATGGACTTTGCGGCTGGACCGAACATTGACTGGAAATGCTTATGTTCAGCTATTTCACTTGCAGCCATTCATGGACTTCATGTACCCAAACAACGATGGGACTTTTATGGATGACAATGCGCCATGTCACCGGGCCACAACTGTTCGCGATTGGTTTGAAGAACATTCTGGACAATTCCAACGAATGATCTGGCCACCTAGATCGCCCGACATGAATCCCATCGAGCATTTATGGGACATCATCGAGAGGTCTGTTCGTGCCCAAAATCCTGCACCATCAACGCTTTCACAATTATGGACGTCTTTGGCTCAATATTCCTGCAGAAGACTTCCAACGACTTGTTGAGTCCATGCCACGTCGAGTTGCTGCACTTCGCCGGGCGAAAGGAGGGCCGACACGATATTAAGAGGTATCCCATGACTTTTGTCACTTCGGTGTATATCTTAATTGCATTTAAATTATTTTTAAAAAGTATCTGTAAGCCATCAAAATTTTTAAAGAAATCACCATGAATAAATCTTAAAAACATTTGAGAATCACTGCTCTTATGGGAGAAGTACTGAAGGTGGTTGGTTTCCTGGCGGTGCATGTTGGGAAAATTCGGATCTGTTAGATTTCTGTCATATTAGTAGGGAATAAATTCACTATTACTTATCCGACACTGAAAAATTCAATTCAAATAAATTTAAAAAACATTTTTCTCATACCTAAATGAATGTCTTTATATCCAAAAATAACCTTTTTTTACAAAAGTTTTAGTTTTAATTCTAGATATTTGCAATGGAATGGAAAATAAAATGCTTCTTTTAAGTACAATAAAGGAGGGGGCCTGATGGCCGAGTGGCTAGCGCTCTGGCGTTCGGTACCACAGGTATCGGGGTGAAATCCCGGCGTTGCCATGGGTGCTTGTAGTGGTTCGGAATCCACTTTAAGCCGTAGGTCTCGGTCCCTATTAGGATCGTAGAGAGCGCTGCAGGGGCATTGTTACTCCGTGGCTTACCATCAAGTTACACGTGCCCCCTGGGTAATGCAAAGTGAGTAACATCGGTGCAGCCCTTATGGCGAAAGATCACGGTCTATTTGCCAGCTGCATTAGAAGAAGAGTATAACAAAGGAAAAATTACTGAAATTCAATAAAAAAAAATATTTCAAGTAATTAATTTTTTTTTCGAAAATAATCATTAAATTATAATATATTCATACATTTACTTAATAAAAACTACATATTAAGCAAAAATTATCCAAAAACGTCATTAATAGTATCACCTCAAGCTTATAAATACCCCCAAGTAATAAGACAAAACATCAAAATTAATCAATAAATATTCAAATATTTATTACGAAATAAAAGGCAATTACAGAATTAACAAAAAAAAAAAAAAGTATTTGTTTTCAATTTACGTGCATTTTTATCCAGCTTATTAATACGTGCATGTTTATCTAAGAAAAATGTTTCAGAAAATTTTATAAATAAAGAAACGAGATTTCTTCGTCTGTAAGGATGCAATATAACTTGATTTTAATCTGACTTCCTATAATAACTGAGTCGGAAATTTAAGCTCACATTGCTTCAGAATTGCACGAATGTAAATTTTAAACTGCGATTTCCTGTTTGTTAGCATTTACATTCGATAAAAACATGCAGTTATACAAGAAAAGTGTTCATAATAGGAGAACGTATAATATAAGTACACGCGGAAGTTTCGTTTCACCCTATAAAAGATATTCTTCGCTAAAAGGCGTTCAAAAAATAAATGGACTGAATAGTAATGGAATATTAAGTCGATATTCTGATGCTGCCATTCTTAATCTGAATCTGACACACAAAAATACGTTTCTATTCGCTGCCAAAGGCAGGTTTTTCTAAGCGTTGCCACTGATAACATTAAAAACAGCCGTTTTTCATTCAAAGTGCACTTGAAGGCAGTGGAATATAGAATTCTCGCATATAAAACTACCATTTACCAAACCTCTATAAGTTCGAAAACGGATAATTTTTAGTTCGCTTTGTGAAGTGTCAAAACCACACAAAAAGCTCATTTTTTATTCCATTTTCTACCATTGAACCTTGCATTTTTAGGCAGACAACGTCGTTCACTGTCACTGTAACTGCGACGGGCAGATTTCTCTGAATTGATGCAGCAGAGGCCGAGGCTCGACGTGCAGTTTTTGAATGCCTCGTGCCGTGGCGTATGTATTTTTCAATACAACGGCAGGACATAGTGGCTTCAGGTTTTTAGGCCTCCTGGGATATTTCTTCTTTTTTTTTCTGTGATGTGTGTGTTAGATTCTTCCCCCAAGTTTTTCATAATGCAAAAAAAGGGGAGGTTTCATGTCTACAGAAAAGAAACTAACCAAACAAACGTGCGTTTTTGTGCTCTAAAATAGACTTTTTAGAATTTTCGACTTTCACGTTACTTTTTTTCCTTTCCTTTTCACAAAATGGTGATATCTGTGGTCGGGAAAGGAATTGTATGGATGTCCAGTTGTTCAGAGGGGGAGAGGGGGAATGATCCCATCCCGCCCTTGATTTCAATGGGGTTTTTGAGATCCGGCTCAAAATTATTTTTTTCTTTGATAAGAAATAAGAGATGCAAATATTTCAAAAAAGTTTCTATTTACTATTTGAGTTTGTTTTTTTCTTTTAAAAGGGAATTGTGCTGGATAAATAACTCTTTCGTAACAATAAAATACATCTATAATATTTTTTTATCAAAATATATAATATGCATAATCCATTTGATATGTTTCCAGTGCGATTGAGCATTACAATAAAAAATTGTTGAACAATTAAAAATATATAATGGATTGGTTAACAATTGTAAAATTGATTTTTTAACTAATTTTAAACGTTCTGTTGTGGATTTGGATTAATTTCAGTAATAGAGATAATTGTTTTGAAATTGTTTTTTTATTCGGTTCATTTCTTGCAAAGGAATGCTGGTGGCTTGTCAATCAAAAAGAACTGATTTGAATTCACACCTGAAATCTTTCAGCGTCGGCATTACTTGCGAAGACTATCTTTGGGTAAGAGGCACGTAGTGCTTCAGTGGATACCAGAACATTGTGGAGTTTGGGAGAATGAATAGGCTGATTTCCTTGCAAGAAATGACTCGACATGGCCCCAATCAATATGCTCACATTATCATACTATTTTATAAAGCTGTATATCAAACTAACTATGACTAGAAATTATAAATTACAGTTACTTGACCGAATACAGACAAAGCGATGGAAAGTTGAGGATCTGCCTGCGGCTCATGCCATGCTGCTATTGCTCAGTTCTACCTTTTAACAGGCCGCGACTATCTGGCTGAACGTCCAGCATTGGGATTTTGATCAACCAAACTGCCCTTTTGTGATTTGGCAGGAATTATGAACTGAATTCGTCACCATCGTTGCTTGGCATTTCATGGCGAATCAAAGATGGTGAGATACTAGCAAGCTAGAGAACGCTTAAGGCAATGACTTCGGTCAACTTTATTGAAAATCTTTTTTTTTTCTTTCTTTTTTTTTTTTTGTTATTCTCTATTTTACTCCTTTTTTGTATTTACTTGCCATGTTTTACTGAAAATTATTTAAATATGATTTCTATCTTCACAACACGTTTGCCCTTTTGAAATGAATACATAATTTTTTATCATACAGAATTTTTTTGTTATTTTACAAATGTTTAAATTAATAATGATATTCTTTTTATTTAAATCTATTATCTTCAATGAATTTTTAATGTTTTTCAAGTCATGATATCTTACTGACCAATATTGAATATCTCGGAAACAACTATATTTTATATGCCATTTTATCTTGTTAGTTAATTAACATAAAAAAAGTCCTCATTATATATTCTCTTAAAAAGAATACAATAAAACCGGAACTAAAGCTTAATTTATATTAAAGCTGATTTTATATTTTCTTTCATCCGTTTTCCAGTCACTTATTTCTGTCTTACTATTCATTCAGTGTAAACTGTTAATTATTTAATTTAGAAAGAATGAAGATTTTAGAGAAGGTATTTTGGAAGCAATGGAATCCCATATATAATCATCAATAATTTTTTTAAAAGTCTATTGAAGATTTTCAAAATAATTATAAATAGCTCAAGGAACAAGCCCCTTTGCAGAATATATAATCAATTAGATTAAATCCATTTGATGCAAATGTGATTTCTTGCAGCTATTATTTCGAGAAAAACTTTTTTTAGCTTGTTGAATTTTGTTAGCTCTCTATTAAATTCCTATAAATAACTATGCTCGTTAGTAGTTAGTTAGTGCAATTCACTAGTTTATTGTTTATATAATCCAGAGCGTTTACAAAAATATGTCCCAACTTTGAAATGCTATATTTCTCGAACAAAACAAGCGCCAATGCGTGAATCGTAGGGAATGAAAAATTCGTCCGCTCTAGTTGGCGTGTAATTCTGTTATTGGATACTTAAAGGACAAAATTCACACAACGGTGGATTGATCACAAACAAATGATTACCTCCTTTTAACCAGTTGAAGGCCAAATATAACTCACTGTGATTTGGGGAGGGGAAGGGGCTACATAAAAGATAAAGTGTTTTTAGATCATTTCCAGCTAACATTAAAGAACTTAAAATTCAAATAACTGCAATCACCCTAATTGTAACACTGGTCATGCTGAAAAAAGAGTGGGAAGAGTTCTCCTATCGACTGGATATTTGTGTTTCTGTGGAGGTTATAGTGAACATTTATAATTTTATAGACACTAAAATGTTATTTTTGATTGCCTTTTAAAGTAGAGATATAACAACATTCATAACTTGCATATTAATTTTCCACTATTGTAGATATTATTCTGTTTTAATAAACTGTTAAAAATTATCTAATTGTAGAAAAGAAGATGCCAAATGTATGCTGTTTAACTTAATTTTGTATGATGAGTAGAAATCGCACAAGGTTTGAGCTTATCTTGAGAGTAGGTTTGAGCTTATCTTCAATTTTCATTGTTTTTTTTTTACTGTTTTTCGAAATTATATTTTTCCAAATTTTTTGATGGAAATTATTTTGCATTCACAGCATAAACAAGTAATATATACAAAAAAAATTTAAGTCAATTCCTACTTTTTTTTTTTACTATATTGTAGAAAAGTCTTTTACAAATAAAGTTGAAAATTTGCTTTTTACATCTGGCACCATCTATTATTAGATACATGCAACTTGAATGTAAAAAATTTTTTAATTAATTAATTAAATTTAATTATTGAATTAATATTCGAAAAAATGCATTAACATCCAGTGTCATCCACTACAAGTTCAAAAAAAATATATTTGAACTTGAGTGGACGAATAAATAGTATTTTATGAAAGATTGAAAATTTGAACAAGATATATAGGGAGAGTGTGAGCTAATGGAAGGAATTGAAAAAATCACGCGAAAAGAAAAATGCCACAAAAAAGATTACAGAAAAACAGGTTTAAATGTATGTTTTTATTGACTCACGTCTTTAATAATAATATTTTTAATCCATGGACACGATAACAACTGTTAACATTGACGCACGTAATTCTCTAGGCACTGGTAGGCAGAATAATAATTAATAATAATAATAATGATAAATTACTTATCATATAAAACAATCATTGCCACAATTTATTGCTTTTTAAAAGTATTTCCTCCTCACCAAAAATCATCTCAACCCAATATTTTTGCTCATTGCTTACCTTTCAAATAAATGATCAATGCATAAAACAACACTTAGAAATTTCACTAATTATATTTTTAAAAAAACTGTTACAGCTTTCTTTTTATAATTGATACGGAATGAAATATTTTATATTACATATAAGCATCTTAAAATTAACTAAATCAGTAATCACTCGCGTTTTAGTTTTAGTTTGAAGTTTATTAACTACTAATTATTTATATACTTCATTAGACAATGGGTTTCTCAGAAAAATTACACCAATGGTACTTGGAAGCGAAGAGTTTTGATTTCTTCTTGTGTTTGTCAGCCATTATATTCGCATTTCTGGGCAATGAAAAGACCGCATTTTCCAAACAGCAGAATTGCTTCTCTGTGAGTATTCAGTCCCTGTTTGAAGCTTTTCTGAGGGCGTTTCTGGCAGAAGCTATGTCATTTCTCACTTGGAAAGTAATTGTATACACGGAAGAAGTCAGTACGCACAGACGAGGATTGGTTTTAATTTCCCTATTTATAATACATGTAAGTAATTTATAAATGATTGATCAAGTTGATTTTTAATATTGAAAATAGTGTAATTATATTTTAACACCCCGGTTTCGCCAAGTCGCCTTACAATGATATTGGTTGACGGGTGGGAAGTACTTTGCTCGCAGTAAACACAAGCATCTGTCCTTGGAATGAATGATGAGGTGTTTTTGGTCAGTTGTTATATCATTTTTTGGGGAACTGTCCATGTTTGATGCCCTCACTTTCGCGCCAAATTAGCTATCGCCGATGAGCAATGATCGTCGCCTACTCTAATTGTTACTCAAATTTTTCATGAAGGCCGTAAAGACGGCAAAAAAAAAAAAAAGACCCAGTGACGCCAAACATCGTGGAAGGAAATTGGAAAAAATACATAAAGAATTGAGAAATATTAGAGGTATCTAATAAAGGTTGCAATTGTATAAGATCTTGATAACGTGATAGGAAAGTGGCGGAAACAAGAGTGAGATCCAATTCCGCGACAACTGATCGGTAGATTGTTCCGTTGCTATGAAGGGGATTTTGCGCTTTAGAGTTCCGAGATAAAAATCTAGATTCTTGTACCTTTTATGCCAAATCCATTGTCAGATGCCAAGTTGCTGTAAACAAATAAAATGGCTGCTTAAGTTAGTTATCGTTTAAAACACTATTTTGCCAAAGTGCATCGCCAAAAAATAGCTATTACGCCAACATTAGTTGCCAAATAGCTATTACACCAAATTTTATCCTTAAATTGCTTTTCCGCCAAATTTTAGCACTATTATGCCAAAGGTTTATTAGTATATTGATTTTACGAAGAAATTTATCGCTTTATCACCAAATTTTTTCACTAAGCGAAATTTTATTCCTAAAATGCTTTTAGCCAAATTTTATAACAATTATGCCAATCGTTTATTACTAAATTGCCTTTTCACCAAATTGTATCTCTTTATCACCAGAGTTTACCTCTATTAGGGCAAAATTTTAATGATTTGATTTTAAGCCAAATTTTTACATTCTGCGAAATTAAGACACATTTATGCTTTAGCCAAATCTTTTCTGATTTTAGAGTACACATAAATTTAAGATACGATCTTCAGCACATTACCTACAGAACGATTTCGTCGCCAAAATTTTGGATTAAATTTGCTTTAAAACATCAAATGTATTAGGTGATTTGCAAATCAGACAATATAAATCACTTTCACTTTATAGGGGATCTTTGGGAAATAAGAAATTAATACAAATAAAACTTATGCCAGTATAATTTTGAAAAATACCCAAATTTGGCTCATTTAATCATTATGTTTTTCCGATTTCGGAATAAGCTGAAATTAGAATATGATTTATTGAATTTTTCCCTAAAAGGTCTGTTCTATCGTTCTCAACTAAATTAGAAAATGATTTTTTTTGTAGTCATAAACATTTATTTATACATAAGATTAAAGAACTATTATATAATTAAATGCTTACATTTGTACTAACTTGTTTAAAAAATTTTTTTAACTGCAAATGATAAATCGTGCAAAGGCCAAAGCGCATACGCAAAAGAAATGAAAATTAAACTACTAAAATCTATTGATTAGAAAAATAATTAAATATTTTTCAATAGTTTATTAAAGTATTTACAAATAGTACTGACGAATTACGTGTCTTTTGGAATTCTTGGACATGAGCTAGTTTTCAGTTTCACTAAGCAAGTGAGAATATATAATAATTATTTTCATTTTAGTTTTAAGAATAAAATATTTATGAAATATTTTCATTTCCTTATTATTAAGGGCATTACGATACATTAAGGCAGTTTTGTTGGTCAGTTTTAAACATGGTCACTTTTAGCCTGTGTTTAGTCTTGCGACAGGGCATCTTGGCCGTTTAAATAAACCGTTGAGATACATACTAAATTGATAAAAGGCTTACGAAAGGCTTACTTATTTTATGTTCATATAAAATAACATTATATATATATATAGAGAGAGAGAGTGAGAGAGAGAGAGAGAGAAAGAGATTGATAGATAGATTGATATAGATATTTATTATATTTTATATTAGAAAAATTTTCTTACTTAAAATATCTTAGCAACTTAAAAAAAAACAATTAATTATGGATTTTTTAAGACATTTTATTTACGTATATCAGATTTAAATTAATATATAAATAAATTGTTTTCCAAAGATTATCTTGAAGATATTAATGTGTTTTATTGTTAAGCAATGTTTTTAATATATTCGAGAAAATTGCTTCTATGTTAGAGATAAAATAAAAAAATATTTGGCTTTTAAAAAACTGATATTGTTTTTTGACGTTTTTTTTAAATGAATTATTTAGCATTTTGATTATTATATTTTTTTCTTCAGGCATTGTGGATCTACTTAACTAACTTGTGTTTCACTTGCATGCTAACGAAGGTAGAGACAGTCATCACTTTGCTAGAATTTCTTGCTCTTATTACGATTAGTACCAGCATCATCAGATGTGTTATTATGGTTTTGAAAAATGCTGGACACATTTTTATGACAAAGCGTAAGTATTGCTCCTTTTTAAATAAAATTTGAAAAAAAAAAATTAACATAAATTTCAGTGAACTATAATTTTAAAATAAATGACCAACTATAAAATATTTCTAACAATTATAATTACTAATAATATTCTTTCTAAAATTAAGAACTTTGTTAGAGGAAAGCGTAATATGTTAGACATTGTTTTTGACAAGTATATAAGAGCATAGTCTTCTTTATCATTAAATATTACCCTGGATTTTTTTTCCTCTCCAATTATAAAATAATAAGTAAAGTTATATCTAATCCAGTAATTAAATAGCAGGGACGTAGTGGTATATCATTAAGCTTCTGAATCAAGAGAGCCTGGCTCAAATGTCAACAAGCTAATCTGAGACGAGATCTTTGATTTCTCAAGCAAGGATAGGCCCTATAAATGTGTAGGCCGGATAGTTTCGTTGTTCTCAAGAAGGTGAGAAACATGGAGATGTATCCTTCGTCAGCTCATTTTCTGATTATTCCTGTGATTTTCATAATTGGTGCAAAATATGGGTGCAATACAGCTTTGTGATGTAGCTTCCTGGTTAGTACTAATTATATATATCTGTTGTTGTAGTGGTGAATGTTTTCAGTCCGAAGAGTTCTACATTCGGCGGCAACATTATCATAATTTATTCCCTTTTTTAATCATTTTTAATGCCGGAGATTGCCCCACGAAAGCTAAATAGAGAGACACTTTAAATCTCTTCCAAAATCAAAATCTGAGTCTTCATGCAAGAAGTTGATATCTGTACCATCCGTTAAAAAGGGCCAGAATGTTCTGATTATCTTAGAGGATGAACTACTTACTGCCATCGCTATTTAGAACGAAATTATGTCGTTCGCACCCATGTTCGAAGTCGAGCAAAATGACTATTTTTCTGTCTATGAATAGCTCTATATTTATATTCAAAGTTGAAAATTGAGAGCTATCTATATTCATAGATAGCTCTCAATTTTTGCATGTCAGATTTGTACCGAAATTCTCTAATTCTGAAGCATACGTGCTGTCCATGAGGACGTTCAGATGCTATTACTGTAGGTAGATGATTCCTTTAATTTGTAAAGGTAAACAATTTCACTTTGAGGATCAATTATTTTACTTTTAGAAATACAAAAGCCCATTTGTAGGCAACATGCAATCTTTACAGAAAACGATGTCTTTTGTTCTAATGTCTAATAAAAATTTATCGTAAATTTTCTAAAAGCTCTAATAAAAATATTTCTTAAATTATCTAAAGTGTATCTCTTGAATTTTATAAAAATTATCTCTTAAATTGTCTAAAACAAACTTCTTTTTCATTGGCGCAACAGCCCCATGGTGGGCCAAGACCGTCTGTCTACTGGCAGATTTCGAGACAGGAGATGTTTCATTTTTGCGGGGTAGAGCTGTCAATCAAACGCCCAACGTTCTACAGTCATATTACAGCGGAACTCGAACCCGAAACCTGTGACACTGGGTCATCTAGTCACTGGGTCTAGACACTAGTCACTGGACATCAAGCGCCAACAGTTAGAGTTTGTACCCACCATGTCTTGAATCTGGGACCTTCCGCATGTTAGGCGGATGTGATAACCACTACACCATGGATACGGATTGTCTAAAACTATTCTCTTGAATTCTATAAAAATTATCTCTTAAATTCTATAAAAAAATATTTCCTATAAAAACATCCCTCGAATTTACAAATTTACTAGAATTTTACAAAACAATACCTCGAAAAATTATGTCATTGCACCTCGAGATCATCCAAAATTATCAGCATTGCATCTGGAGATCGAAATGAGTCATACAAAATGTTTTTATGAAACATCTTTTGATAAATACAAATATCCCATTTTATTAAAAAAATATCTCAGTTTTAAATATTCTTTTTCAGGACCACAACACCGATTCTTTTTCAATATGATGACATGGATCCAATTAAAGAGCAAGAATTTCTTCAGTCGAAATCAAGAAGGCGTAGAGAGAGAAATAAAGTCACGATGCCCGAAATTGCAGAAATAGCGCCATCCAATTTCGGTACTGAGTTTCCAGATGTATCCCCAGAAAGTGGCATACCGTACTGTCGGCATCGTACGAACATGAAGAGCTCTGTTACTGTTCTAAAATCCAAAGATCTGAAGAACACTCCTGTTCCAGTTAAGCCTAATGTAAGCACTTCTGCTGAATAATTTTACGCAGTTAACTAAATAGGTAAGATTCCTATGAAAGACATTTATGCCCTATCAGTTGTGCGCATTAGAAGAAAACTATAGCATTTTTATTAGAGGAACTTTAAATGAAATTGTCACGCATATTAAAGATTTTTAAAAAAAAGCAGTCGTTGCTGTTTAACATATTGAGTTATTTTTTAATTTATGATCAAATTGTTGCCTTTATTTAAGATTGCGTTTTCGTAAATTAAAAACGGTACTCAATGATATGTTCCTTGTGATTTGTATCTTAAAATATTGTCTCAAAATCTAAGGAATAGCTTTCATCCAGGGCTAAATTTATAATTCCTGCATTTGTAAAGAATTGTTGAGTATTTGTTACAGCTGAATAACTGTTGTGTTATTATTTTTTCTTTTTAACAGTAGACATTAAGAAAATTTCAAAAATTTTTTTTTGTTTTATACACTAGGCCCATAATTGCGATTTTTTTGCGGGTGGATAACATATTCCAAATAATATTTTTTTCAAAATGCTCTAAAAATTATCATATTGCATAATAATTTTTAATATAACTTTTAATTTTGTATTAAAAAAATTTTCTCGTAAGAATTTTTTAATAAAAATTTTTTTTTTTTAAATTTTTAGAATTTCTGTAAAGAAATTGATTTTATTTTTCTTCTGCTTTGAAAGGTTCGAGATAAAATTCCTCTGGCAGAATCTCCCTACCCTCTGATAAAGTCCAGGAAAAATCTTAAACCTGCGTGGGATTTCTTAGAGAGCAAAACACGGAGTGGAGTTATTTACAACAAAGTTAAAGTGGACAAAAGTACCTGCAACAAGAAGAGAACTAAAAATACAATTACTTCCCCAAAAGCATCTTCAAAATCTTGATTTCTTACAAATGGAGTTGCTGTGTTGTGTAATTTCAAACAATCCTGTAAGTTAAACAAGTATAAATACATTGTAATTTAGCAAATGTTATTTTAAACTTCTTGTACGAATTCTGATAGTTTTTAATCGCAATTTTAATTATAATAAATTTGATAAAACAATTTTAAGTCATAAGAAATTTTCAGAATTTTGAATTATATTTTAAGGAAAAGTTTGCCAGATATTATATAGCAGAAAATGTTTCAGTATTTAAGTTAATTATACGGGAAAAAATTACATGAATGAATTTCTATAATATGAAGGAAAACGCATTGACTATGACATGAATCCCAATGATAAAAAAATATTGTTACTTAGGATAATTAATGTAATGTTTATTGTTAATGATCAATATAAAAATTATTCTTGAGAAGATCATTTCTATGTTCTATATGTTCTTGAGCTATTGTATCTGATTGCAAAACAATGGCTTACATTTGCTTCGTGGGTTTATTAAACCTGTTGAACAGGAATCCTTTAAACCTGTTTGCTGTTCTTGTAATACAATGTTTAATATCCGACACATTATTTAAAAAACAGCGTGTATTATTATACAATTACATGCCCGATCACTACCGTTATATTTTCATTGGATTTTTATGATTTGTGGTATTATGAAAGAATGATGAAGCTCAGTCTTTCATTTAACAAAAGTCTTTCATAATTCACATCTTTCCAGTGAAAAGAGCTTTCTTGGGATGATAAATTGAAATTCGTGAGATAATTTAAGTCTTATAAATTGGACTTCAGGACTTATTTAAATGGACTTATAAGTAATAAAAATAATGATCCATATATGGACTTATTACACTTATTAGACTTATATGGACTTATTACACTTATTAGACATGTGGACTTGATTTTATATGGACTTATTTAAACAGAATATCCCTTTATCCATGAAGGACGAATTCACAAATGAATTTATATTCTACATAAGCTTACTTTGGCTTCAGTGATAGTCCTTAGTTAGTTAGTGGCCAAAATAAGTAGAGTTTGCTTTCTATGTTCAATATGTTCTTGGAGCTATTGTACCTGCTTGTAAAGCAATGACATACATTTACTTCACAGATTCGTTAAACCTATTGAACAGAAGCTATTCAGACCTGTTTGATATTCTTGTAATATAATGATTAATATTTGGCATACTATTTGAAAAACATCGTGTATTATTATTATACAATTACGTGTCCAATTACTATCGTTATGTTTTTATTGGATTTTATGTTTGCGGCATTATGAAACGGTGGTGATGCTCAGTCTTTTATTTAACCAAAATCTTTCATTTATCCAATAATTCACATCATTTTGGTGAAAAGAACGTTCTTGGGCATGATAAATTGAAATTCGAGAGATAATTTTAGTCTTATACATTGGACTTATGGACTTATTAAACATTGACAATAATGGACTTATAAGTCCACCGACTTATATACTTATTTAAATGGATTTCTAGACTTGATAAGACATGTGGATTTACTAGATTTTATATGAACTTAATTAAAGTGAATATCCCTTTATCCATTATACATGAAGGACGAATTCACCAATGAATTTGTATTCAAGGCCCTACTTTGGCTTCAGTGATAATCCTTAGTTAGTTAGTGGGCAAAATAAGTAGAGTTTGCTTTCACTGGTAGTAGTCAACAGTGCAGTAACCCTTTTAAAAGAGCAGATTGCTTAGAAATTCTAATTGAGAGTTCACATCGCCAATCGTATTGCTTGGTTCTAGTTTGCTACGTTTTCTCCAAAACATTTGCTGCAATTACATAGAATAAAAGTCCACCTAAAAGGCATAATTTTACTTTGCCTTTTTTTTGTAGTGCAGTGATACCTTGAAGGCCTATTTCGAATAATGTTGCATCTAATGTCCGATAGTAGGAGTGATCAGGGACCTAGTAGTCAAATACCCGGAATTGGACAAAGAAATACATTTTTCTTTATTTTAATGAATTATTTTTTTTTTTAAAATGTATGAATTCGTTAAAAAATTGCTTACGTTTATCATTATAGACAAGTAGGAATTTTATGTTTTCAGAAATAATCATAAGCAAGTAATAAAAAAAAAAAAAAAATTTAAAGTCAATTCCTATTTTTTTTTTCACTATATTGCAGAAAGTCCTTTATAAATAATTTCCATTCATTTTTTTAAGTTTATCAGGCGCCATCTATTGGTAGATATATGCAACTTAAATAAAAAAAAAAAAAATAAAATTAATTAATTAAATTTAATTACTGAATTAATATTTGAAAAACTGTATTGACATCCAGTGTCATCCGCTACAAGTTCAAAAAAATTTATTTGAACTTGAGTGGATGATTAAAAAGTATTTTATGAACGATTGAAAATTTGAACAAGTTATATATAGGGAGGTGTGAGCTAATAGAAGGAATTGAAAATTATACGCTCATAAAATTCATGATTATAATTTTTTTAAGATAATTCACGATTATAATTTTTTTTAGATAATTTATGATTATAATTTGTTTTTTTAGATGATAGGTTTAAATTCTTTCTTAGACGAAGTTTTTAAAATTTTATTATTGCAAAAGATGTAAAGACTAGAAGTATTTATAACAGATGACACTAAGAAAATTCGATTCCTTTAAATTAGCAATCAATGCTTTCGAACATCCCGATGGCTTTCAAATTATTCACTTTGTTCGATGCGAACAATTCATTCTTCCGAAGCGAAAATTTTTCTTTGGTTCCAAAAATTGAAAATCTCTTTTCCGATGGCCGAGTGCTTAGGCGGCAATTTTTGCGCGCCATAACGCCTTCGGTAACTTCAACCTTACCTGAAACTTTTTATTCCACCGAGTAAAAGGTTAGGCTAACGGCAAGGGGAGTAAAATCATCGATTATGGCAAATACGATATCATTTTCATCGTTAAAGAGGAAAGGCAATTCTCTACCCTCCCCCACGTGGTAATTGAGGTAATTTGGGGGCATGGGACCATTAAGAAAATAACCCAGGCTCCGGGAACTCGCACAATGGAAGAACGCCGCTCATTCACAATGATTTTTCAATCCGCTGTATTTTTAATTGTCGGTTTGGCAATGGCAGCCATCAGTCATTAGCCAGCGCCGCCTCTTGTCAAAAAGCTGCGGTAGCTGATAAGACCGGAAGTGACGCGACGGAAACTGTTCAATCAAACTCCCCGTTCGAAATAGCTGTTTGGTTTTTACAGAGCAAATAACAGGGAGGCTTTATCGTCCAAAGATAGTGGAGAAAACGATCCAGTCCGTCATTGCTATCTTAATGTGCTCCGCGGCGCTGGCACACAAAAAAACCTAACTTCAGACTTTTAACAGACGATGAATTACTCGCGGCTATCTTCCAAACTGCGCTAACTGCCTGCTATTCGAAGCCCGGGCTACCTGAAAGAACATTAAGTGCACACCTGTGAAAGCTTGATAATAACCTGTCACAGGTTTCGAACACAAAAATTACAAGACCGATGTCGAAATTGAAGCGATTTAGATAAAAACCGCATTAAAACGATTACAGGTATTCGCCAGTGCCAAAATCAAAACCAACGCCATCTAACTGCGATAAAAGTTAACAACTCGCTAACAGGAGAGGGGAGAACCTGTTAAAAATACATTTTTCTCACCCGCGCCTAATTTTTGTCGAAATTTCTTTCTTTTTCCGCGTCTTCGGGAATGGGATTTGTATACAAATTGCTTCGAATGCAGCAGAGTGTATTTATGACACTTTTCGACCGAGTCGTTCAAGTATGGCAGCATCATTTAAAAAGGAGACTTCAATGGAGCTTTTGGTTTCTGTTGAAACTGCTCCAATTTCAGTTTCGGGGTTAGTCAATTGGAGGCGAATAATATTTTCAAAATTGGCAGATATTTTCTTTTTGTTTCTAAAGTAGATTTTAAAAGAATAATTTCTTTCTCTTCTTTAATTGCAAAAATTCACGTTTAGCTATTTATAAGGGACAAAAAAAAAAAGTCGTATTCATATTCTTACCCTGTTATTTAGTTGATAATGAAACAATACTCAGAAGATTTAGAATTAATATTAGATTTCAGAATTAATTAAGATTTAGACTTTCCCACCTTCAAGGAGACCACATGGTTTCTTGGACTTGGTCTAGATATCGCTGTCTACCAAGTGGAATAAGAAACAACATTAATTTACTCGGTTAATTATTCAATTTTATTTAGTTAGGAAATTATACAAATGTGTTAAATTTTATCTAGCTATAAAAACAAAATTTTTTTCAATGAATTAATTTTAGACGAAATAATATAGGCTGACAACTGAGTAAATAACAAATAATAACAATGATTTAAAAAAAATTTATTGTACTGAATTTATTTTATTGGTGTTATAGGTATAAACTTTTTAATTAGTATTGAAATCAAATTTTTAGTTAAACAATTCAAAAATTGATAAAAAAAAATAGATGATTTAGAAAGTTCTTATTGAAAAATAAGATATGTAACAGCTTCCTCCTACACACTGGCAAGAGTGCTCCTCTGCGGCGTTCAAAAGAAATGGTCAGTAGGCCTCGAGACTCTCACCCGAGAGGAAGTACAGCACAATCACGCGTTACTGTTGAAAAATGTTTATAGTCTCTCATCCCTAGAGTAAATATATGTAGCGCAATCCCGTGTGTAACTTGGCCTACACACTCTCACCCGGAGAGAAAGTATATTTCTCACATCCTGCGAGGAGCCGAATTTAGGGTTTTCGACTTAGAAATGGAATCCTTCCATGAATCTATAAATATCTGCCTTTAACTAGTGAAATATTACATATCTCTAATTGTACGCTTGGAGTGTTTGTGCTTGTGTCAATAAAGCTGTGAGTTCTACAACCTGAGCCTCAAGTTGCTCAATCCAATCATACCCAGTTACAGTCCGGTTTCCCAACTTGCATACTACAGATACTAATTAAAAATAAGATTTATCGAATAATATAAATTTTGTACATAATTGTACAAAAAGAAATCTGTTACATATTTCAAAAATTATTTGTAAAAGTAAAGAAAAAAATTACACATCAACAACGTAATTTTTTTCTCTTTTATTAAAATTTCAAAATATTTTCTTGATATTGAATACAGCTTTTATAAGTACGCAATGTAATTTAAAAAAAAAAATGTATTACCTTAATTACAGAACAATTAACGAAAGAAAAAGTTATATTTAACAAATCGTTCGTTTTCAAGATAAAACCTCTTCTTGCACAATACCTCTAAACAAACAGCTTTTTTTTTTATCACTCAAACAACACTTATACTACCCAAACTTCCACACACCAAAAGGAAAAAAAAAAAATTTCCTCAGACATGTTTATTATTCAAAACGTCAGAAAAGCACTCTAAAATGTTACGCTAAAACAAAAGCTGTTTTAATTTTTCGTTGGGTTTTAATTTTCAAAAAAGGAGGAAATACTACTTCTAATGGCGAGTTTGAATGTCATTACAAAATGGCGGCGTTCGAAGACAAAAGAAGCATTTAAAATGGGCCATCAAAAATTCAAGCCGGCGCATTTGTTAATACAGAGCCATTGTTTTTCTAATAAATGAACTCATTAGGGTTTTTTGTTTTAATGCGCACCGATTCCAGGTGTAGTCTTTCATTAACTCTTTGGTTTTTTTGTTAAAACATTTTGTGTGTTCGTTCCACAGTGAATGCAGGAAGGAATCAACATTTGTTCTAAATCATTTTTCCGATATTTTCTAAATAGAATTATGTGTTCTTTTGAAAATGGCATTTGAAAATAAAATCCGTTGGAACTCCATTGTCTAACGTCGCCGACTTTAGTCTATTGGCTTTAGCGGAAAGTGAAAGTCGGGGGTTGGTTACAAATGAATTTTGGATGGTGTTTTTTTTTTTTTTGGAAATAATGAGTTTCATGTTGATTCAATATTTAAATTCATGTTGGTGTGTTGTTAAAAATTAAATGAATGGTTTTTTTTTTCTAATGCAGCTGGCAAACTCTTAGACAGTTGTCTTGGATGCCTTAAGTTAAGCATCGCACGTTACTCACTTAGCATTACCCAGGAGGTGCGTGTAGCTTGAAGATAAGCTACGGACGCGGAGCAACACCACCCCGCAACTCTCTACGATCATGTTAGACCGGGACATACGGTTTAAAAAGGGATTCCGAACCACTACAAACATCCATGGCACCACCGGGACTCGAGCCCGAAACCTGTGATACCGAGCGCCAGAGCGCTAGTCACAAGGCCATCAGGCCCCAAAATTAAATGAATATGTTTTATAAGTTTGATAAAAAAATTTTTAGTAATGTTAAGTTCTGATAAAAAAAAAAAAAAAAGAGATATTATCCTCTTGACATTGTTCCGTGGATGTTTGTTGTGGCTCAAAATCCACTTTAAATCATAGGTCCTGGCCTAATATGAGAGTAGGGCGTTTTGACAATCCTATCCCGTAAAAGGAAAACATTCCATTCTCAAATTGCTGTTATTAGATTCCTCCGATAACAACGAATTGACAGAAAAATTGCTTCATTGTTGAACGATTGACGATTGATCGACTGAACGAACTTTAAGCGATTATTTCATCGTTGAACGATTTGGTGTTTCATCGTTGAACGATTTGGTGTTTCATCTTTGAACAAATTGGTGTTTTTGTGAACGAATTAGTGTTTCTGTGAACGATTTTTTCTGTTTCATCGTTGAACGATTTGGTGTTTCATCTTTGAGCGAATTGGTGTTTTTGAACGATTTGGTGTATCATCGTTGAACGATTTGGTGTTTCATCGTTGAACGATTTGGTGTTTCATCTTTGAACGAATTGGTGTTTTTGTTGAACGAATTAGTGTTTCTGTGAACGATTTGGTGTTTCATCGTTGAACGATTTGGTGTTTCATCTTTGAACGAATTGGTGTTTTTGTAAACGAATTAGTGTTTCTGTGAACGATTTGGTGTTTCATCGTTGAACGATTTAGTGTTTCATCTTTGAACGAATTGGCGTTTTTGTGAACGAATTAGTGTTTCTGTGAACGATTTGGTGTTTCATCGTTGAACGATTTGGTGTTTCATCTTTGAACGAATTGGTGTTTTTGTGAACGAATTAGTGTTTCTGTGAACGATTTGGTGTTTCATCGTTGAACGATTTAGTGTTTGAACGAATTGGCGTTTTTGTGAACGAATTAGTGTTTCTGTGAACGATTTGGTGTTTCATCGTTGAACGATTTGGTGTTTCATCTTTGAACGAATTGGTGTTTTTGTGAACGAATTAGTGTTTCTGTGAACGATTTGGTGTTTCATCGTTGAACGATTTGGTGTTTCATCTTTGAACGAATTGGTGTTTTTGTGAAGGAATTAGTGTTTCTGTGAACGATTTGGTGTTTCATCGTTGAAAGTTATTTTAAAATTACATCTTACATTGCAGAATGTATATGGTTCAGAAATAAATTCTTAACGAGAAATAAGTTAACCAAAATGGCAATACGAAATTTAGTGTTGGGATTTCGAGAAACTTGGTTTTGCAATGGAGATGAATCGAATTAATAGGCATGAAGTGAAAGATAGGGTTACAGAAAGTTTAAAGAATATCTGGCCATGCAGTGATGCCGCACTGAGTATATCAACTCATTGAAAAGGAGTTCAGAATTCATTCTTACAAACTGAATGTTGTGCAGAAATTGAAAGAAACTTATAACAAGAGGTTAGGATTGATTTCTAAAGAACGCTTTTGATGTTAATTACACATAGATTGGAAAACAAAAAATTTTCATTAAAATGATTCAATAAAAGTCATTGAATGACTTGAGCTATAGTTTGAAGTGCACTTTTAAGACAACACATCATAGAGGAATCTTCTACACCAACACAGTTAAGGGAAAGTTTTGAGAAGATTTTCGAGCCAGCTAGATGACACTGAAGGCCAAGAAGGGTATTTCCCAAAAAAAAAAAGGTGCCACAAACTGTACACACATCTCGCATTATAGATAGGAGGGAAGTCAGTTTTTAGGAGTAATTTCTAAGATAACTTTGAAATAACCAGATCTAACGTTTGCTGGTATCAGATTTCGTAATCTGTTAATGGTTTTTTTTTTTGTGAGCTATTTGAAATAAAAGTATATATAAACAACTCACATTGCCGAGGGATTTCGTGATAAAATTCCTGAAAGTTAATGCCAAGGCATGGAAAGTTAGAAGTTAATCCTACTCCACAAAATATACTGCAATGCGTTTGTGCCAACATATGTAGATCCATGTTAATTTATGCAAACAAGAATGGCTCAAACTTTGAACATCTACATTAATTCCATTTGTGGAAATGAACTGAATGATACGCATTTATTATTACAAGTGCATTCATTCAATCATTAAAAAAATATTAATAAATTTTCATTGGTATATCGACTTTTGGATTATACTATACATCGAAATAGTAGATGTATGATAAAGAATTACTAAATCATTCCGTCTGATGATGATGTCACCTTTATTTATAACACAACATTAATTTCATAGTTAAGATTATAAAAAAATATTTGATTTAACAATAGTAAACTTAATTGTATAATTAATTTAAAAGTTAAAAATTATTAGTTAAAATTTAAGAGAGAAATAGGTAAAATTTAGAAGATCAATAGTTTAATTAGAAAATTTTTAAAGGATCTTTTAAAAATGATAATAAATAAATTTGTAAATTTGTAATAAATTAAAACGAATTTTAATTTAAAATGTCGTGAAGTTGAAATTATTTAAATTATTAAAAAAATTAACAAAATATTTTTTTCTGGTCTTCAAAATGTCCCCAAATATTCTCCATAAGATACAAAAATATAAAATAGACTTCAACTAATGTATTTCTAGTTTTGGTAAAATTTTGATTTTACAGTTTAAATTGCAGTTCCTTGTGTCGGCATCATAATTTGTTGGAAGGCAGCGAACATTTTGATAACGAATCATGACGAATATTCTAAAAATAAACAAAGTATGAAAGTAGAAGTGATTTCTTAAGCCGTCCAACCAGAAATGAAACATGTTGCTCAGTTTACAAAAAAAAATATTATCAACATTGGTCGTTGAAGCCATTGCAATTCGGAATGAATATTTTTGGAAACTTTCAATTTGTTATCTTCTACTCCAATCCAATGGCAGGACTTTCATGCCGATTAATTTATCACGATTATCTTTGGTGTCCATAAAAGGATTTTTGATTCATTTCACTTGCTTTCTTAGTTCAGGAAACAAATGCTCTTATCACAGGCTGCTCCAGTAAAAATTAAATTAACAAATTTTTTATAAGCTGATTCTTACCCTTTTCAATTACTTTCCTTTCAGAAACATTCTGCAAATGTTTTATATATATATATATATTACAACAATAAAAATGTACAAGTATTTTAAAATACCCCAAAAATAGGGATGATTTTCTTTTTAATTCCTAACGAATAAACTGGAACAGGCCAATGTCAGGTAATCCAAACTTAAATTTCCGAATATGGAAATTTAAATGACGCTCGAAACCTTACGATTAATGTCTAAAGTATACCTTCTGTATCCATACTGGGAATAAGTATGATAGATTCATAAGCTCGGAAGTTCTTCCGTAGTGCTCGAAAAGAAAGAAAGGTGGCAATGAAGCCCTGCTACAATCCCTGGGGATGTTCGTTCAAATTTGCAGTGGGAAAATGTGAGTCCGGTGTAACAGATCTCCGATGGTATTTCCCGGGTAACGTTGAATCTGTTATATCTCTGTCTCCATAGTGACGAATGACCTTAAACAGTTGTTTACATAATCATCAACTCATTTCGTAAGAATGCGTAATAGGTGATTGGATTGTGAGCTGGATTTCCGAAACCTAGGTAACCTTACGGGAAACCTAGTTCGAAACTCGTCAAGTGTGGGCATGCTTTTATGTCAAGAATGGGCATAATAAATTCCGTAGGAGGGAAAGAACTTCCGTTATGATCAAAGAGGAAGAGGTGGAAAGTGCTCCAGCCCACTAAATACCCTCCCTAAAGATCTTTATTTAAATTATTAAAATAAGTTGCAGTATATGTAATAACTTCATCTTCTTCATTAGCATGGTCAGCCCTATGGTGGGCCAAGGCCGTCTGTCTGCTGGCAGATTTCGAGACAGGAGATATTTTTTTATCATTTTATCGGGTAGGATGTCAACCATACATCCAACTTTCTACAGTCATATTAGACCGGGACCTTCGGTTTAAAGTGGATTCCGAACCACTACAAAGGCTTATTAAACCAAATTTTTTTATGTTCTAATTCAGCTGGCAAACACTTACACAATTGCCTTCGATGCCTTAAGGCAAGCGCTGCACCGACGTTACTCACTTAGCACTACCCAGGAAGTGCGTGTAGCTTGAAGATAAGCTATGAACGTAACGGAGTAACAATACCTCTGCAACGCACTACGATCCTGTTAGACCGGGACCTACGGTTTTAAAGTGGATTCCGAACCACTACAAACATCCATGACACCTCCTGGACTCGAACCCGAAACCTATGATACCGAGTGCCAGAGCGCTAGTCACTCAGCTATTCAGGCCCACAAACCAAATTATAATTATACAATTTTTAGGGATTTCACCGACATCTCCAGAACTGAAACAAAACGGAGCTGGAACTAAAAATAAGACATCAGCATCCAAAATGTCTTCCCGCTACCGTGAAAGAGCACCCACAATGGACCGCAGCTCTTTTGTGGCGGGATTGATAGCGATGTGTCACACGGGCTTCGTTAAAAGTGCGATAGTCCCCCCGCACAGCTTCCTGTGCACCTCACATTAGGGAACCCGCAAAAAAAAAAAAGAGAGAGATAAAGGTTGTAACGCTAACGAGCGATTTATCTAAACGGTTTTTCTTACTCCCTTGAATTCCTGGCGACAGCTATTAATGATTGCAAGTGTCATGCGCAACCCCTTTTGCTAATCGTCAGGTTGTTCTGACAAATGGCAATCGCCACTGTTTTACTCGGCCGCCTTGCTTCCAGGGGGTTGCATTTGCAATTGGGATGGATTGGCGAATAATCGCCAAGTGACATGGGACAATATTGGTGTCTCATTCAAAATTACATTGTATCTGTTTAGTTAAAATCACACGTTTTACAGTAGAAACTTAATTTACTTCAGTAATTAATTTTTATAATCAGTTTTCAAAATTTATATTTTTTGATTACTCATTATTTTTTGGTATTTTACTTTACTTTACTTCATATCTTATTCTCGTACTAGAGCTATGTAGTCCCTCCCCTACCAGTTAAAGAAGTGCTGGTATTAAAAATAATAAATAAATAAATAAAAATTAGTTTAAATTCAAAACAAACTTCCAATTATGGAATTACAAGAATATAATATAATAAGGAATTACAAGATTAAAAATTATAAGATACTGTATAACTAACATAAGCATAAATGAAACGGAAAGTGAAAAATAACTTGATGAACAATGGTTTTGAACATGATTTAAAAATATTGTGAGGAATTTTATGTAAATATTATCACAGCTTCCAATCCATGGAGTACAAAATGCTATTGTTTCAAGTGAAGAAATGGGTGTAGAAAATTCAGTTATTATTTCGGTGGTTATCCTTTCTTAGGATGCTACATTGTCCGTTTTCTCCTATAACTTTTATTAAATTAATTATTTTTCCTCCGGTTCATGAGTTGTAAATTTTCTGTGCCACTAAATGTAAAATTGTTAAGAATTGATTTTAATATGCCATAAATCAATTACAGGACAACTAGTTACATAATGGAAAATTTCCTTTTGATGCTATAAGCAAAGATTGCTTTTAGTTTAATGCTGCCGTCACATACCATAGGGCTTTCCTGGTTGTTGATATCTTTATTCTATTGGAAATTACTGCATTGCATCGACATAGTTCTTTAGATAAGTAAATCAGCAATACTTAAAGGAGAATTTTCAGGGTTAATTGATTTAAGTTGTGTGTCATATTGATGACTTCAAAAAATCCCAAACAGGAAGTTTTGACTAGCAGGAGCCCACAACTATTTCCTTGTGCAGACGTTCTAATGAACCCCACTACTTGAGTAGGAATAAGACGAGTGTAATCATAATATAAAAGAAATTTATACAATTAATGAATTCTTTATTAATCATGATATTTGAAAGTTATTTATTTATTTTTAAGTGTGTATTTAAGCTTTTATTTTGACATCAAAGAACGTTTTAACTAGTTGTGGTAACACCTTTTGTAACACTTTTATAACTAAATTCCTGGCACTTCAGTCTGCCAGTAGGCACTGCCTGGCCGTTTGCCTACTGGCAGATTCCGAAACCGGTGATGTTTTCTTTATTACAGAGGGTAGGGTTGTCAGCACTACGCCCGTATTAGTCAGAGAGACATGCAGTTTAATATTTAAAGTGCCAAATTAAATTCCAAACCACTACCAATATATATGGTCCCGCCGGGACCGAACAAGAAACCTGTGGCACCGAGGGCCACAGCGCTAGTATACTACTGTGTTCAAAAGTAAGACCAATTTTCAATTTAAAATTCCTGGGGCTTATGGAATTCAATTTTTTTTTTTTTTATGTTGCACTGTACTTGACATCTGTGTGAAATTTGTCGTCAAAATATTCATAACTGTTTAAGTTACGCTTGGCTTTGGGAGACGCTAAAACTGATTCCGGCGATTTTTGAAATGTCTGAATTCATTGAGCAAAGAACTTGCATTATGGTCTTACTTCTTATCGTCTTACTTTTGTGGGCGCAGTAGTACTTTTCCAACACCTGATGTTGGATCTCATGAAACAAAAAACAGCCAAACCAGCGATACATCGCCACGCCTGTCCCACGAGCAACTTGACAAACACTTAAATGAACTTCATCTTCATTGCAAAGTGAGAAACCATAATTCAGCCACATTACATTCCGTTGGAAAAGCCAGGTTCTGCGAGATACGAATCCTTTATTGTTATTGGAACCCTCCCTTTTCTCCTGCAAACCGCGATTCCCCCAAAATAATGGCGGATTTTATCTCTTTCTTCATCAAAACGGAATTATTTTATGAAATGAAAATGCGCGCCGGAGAAAATTTTGCTATTTTATTGTGGGTTGGAACTTTTTATTAGTTTTGCGAGAAAGAGAAATTCAAGCATCCACAATGATAAATTCATTATTACGGAACTTAAGAATTACCGCCCAAATGGTTCGGGAACATTTAAAACAAAGCCGTTAAATAACGCACCTAGGAGTGTTGAAATGTTCAGTGCTTTGTAATTAAACCATCTATCCAATGTTCGAGCGCAAAGAGATGCCGGCAATAGGAACTACAAAAAGGAACTTATCTTTAAAAGTCATACATTCAGCAAGCGAAAAGAGTATTTAGTCAATAGACTGATGTAAATGTGATTTCTGAATCAGATATGAATCGTAAATATGGATAAAAATTTGATAAGGAAAGTGTAAAAGAATTTATGAACTATAATTTAAAATATTACTCATCACAAAAAATAATGGATAGCTTGAAGAAACTATTAAAAGATATTAAAGCATTTTTATCATGGCACTGACAAAAAACATTTGTTATCATTTGGCTTTTAAATTATTTTGATAGAAAGAAATCAAAATACCAGTTAAGTAAAAAAAAAAACCATTGCTAATATATAAAAGATTTTGACAATAGAAAATACACGATATGATTTTAGTCGGAAAAAGAAATAATAATGAATGAGGGAGGAATTCTGCAATTTTTTTTTTAATGAATTTAAAAATAATATTTTGTTAGTTTTTACAGAAATTAATATTTTTGAAAAAAAAATTATTTTTCTTAATATTTTATTGCTGATTTCAGTAAGTTTCAGAAGTATCATGCTTACAGTATTCCTTTAAGAATAAAAATATTTCAGAGACAATTTATCATATTCTAATTATAAGGAATATATCGCCGGTATCGCGCGTTACAGATATAGATTTGAATAATGGATAGATTCATGGTAAGTTTGATAAAGTATTAAGATTGCCTGATGAGAATTTACCAATTTCCTACCCTATGTAAAGCAAATGTGATATATTTACTTCCAAACAAGAATCATTCTCTTGTAACCATCCACAAAGAATAGAAGAAAAGATTAAAAATCTAGAAAAAATAAAAAAGGTAAAAATTAAAAAGATCTCCAGTGGTGTCTTGTGATAAAAACTGTCAATATGGGTTGATGCTTATGATACCAATGATAAAAGGATGCAAGGTTGATAACATTTAAAGAAAAGGCAAACGATGGAGCCTTTTTTGACCGATGCATGCAAGAAAAGCAGCTTGTTTTACAATAAAAAGACGATTCTCATGATCTTGACCTTCAGTATCTGTCCTCATGGTCATTTTTCTTCTGAGTTTTCACTGGTACATACATATATATCTGCGTATAGATAATTCTTTGTGTATGATAAAAAATAAATAATATTATAATAAATAAAAAAATATGCGAAATTATAATAATTTAATAAATGTTATGTATTCAATGCAATTTTTGTCGTAACCAAGCTCAAAAATTTCTTTATCCTACGCCAGACCTAGGCATGCCGCCAACAGTGTATGACAAGCACCCCAATACAATTCAGAATCCCACACAAAACCAGTATAGTCTTTTGCAGTATTTACAACGACAACGTCAATAGGTGCAGGACAGTACTTCAAGTGGTCCCCACTCATGTCAGAATTAGTCAAGCAAAGTAACGCTGGCAAGTATGAGCAAATTGAAGAGTCTGCCAGTCCAAAACTGTAAATGTGTTTCCTAAAATTGTCATGTCCAGTTTTTATCCTGAAATTAGCATCGCCAACATGTCTAGGCAGGTCGCAAGGAAGGGGATTATCCAATAAGGAACCCCGAGTCTTCCTATTTACAGAGTTGGAAATAGTTTCACGATGACGGGCCGTAAATCTAACTGTAATAATTCTCTTAGCAGACAGGAAGATCTGGTTGAGAAAGGTTAGATCCGGCCTTAGCAAAAGAATTAGTCAAATGTTTTTTTTTTTTCCATTTTAATGCTTAAAAATGCTTATTCACACATATTTGTTGATCCAAACAGACTTGCGCTTTTTAATGTATTATTTATATCAACCTTACCTACTAATCTTCAATTTTGTTATGGAACAAGCTTTGGGCAACAAATATCCTGTAAATGGTAGAGATAAAAATGTACATCAATAAGGATCCTGTAACCAGGATAGCAAGTTTATTGACCAAGACCTTAATGATGTAATGTTAAATAAAATAGAAAACATTTAATAAAATATTTTTTATATAATTGCTCGCTCTTTGTTTAGAAGATGGATCAAATTCCCCGTCTTAATCTAATCTTTTATCAAAGTCCGAAAATATTTCAAAAACTAATTGTCAGTTATATTTCTAATAAAAATGTTCACATAAGTTTGACCTGCAATAAAAGTATTTATATTGCATTTAAAACAAAGTGGTTACCTTTATGAATAACAGCAAATAAAAAAACATCTGTAGTAAAGGACATTAATCATAAAACAAGAAATTTAAATTGTATTATGCCTAATACAATACAATTTATGGGCATTTGCACAATAAAATTTTTCAATATAAATTGTAAAAATTTAGTATTGTGCCAAATGCCCTATTTAATATTCCCATGAAGAGATTTAAAAACATTCTTTTAAACGAAGAAAAGTAATATCTTTGTATGAAAAACATTCTAGATTTATAATCATTAAAAAAGATTAATTATTATTATTAAACATTCTAGATTTAAAATCATTAAAAGATTAATTATTGCTGTATTATTATTAAACATTCTAGATTTATAATCATTAAAAAGATCGTTTACTGTCAAATTAGTAGAAACAAGTAATATAAATCAAAATTAATTACATTAAAAATTTTAAATATTATTTTATTTATACTTAATGCAGAATCTTTCTATGCAAAAATTTAGTCTGAAGAGAAAAAGTACTTTATAAATAATTATTAAGCGAATTCCATTTCTTGAAAATTACCTGAGTTTCTTCTAACTTTTCAATTATAGGAACTTTTTAAAAGTTATTCAATACATATGAAAAATCTATCAAAGATGTAAAGAATATTATTCAATCTAAATTCTCCAGAAAGCTTAAGTGAAACACTTAAGCTTTCTGGAGAATTATAATTTATGACTTAAAGTGAAACTTGAAATACTTTTCCTCATAAAACGACAAACATTATCTAACGTTGATTATCAAAATTTATCTAGTGTTTACAAAATAACCTTTATAAAAAAACGCAATTTTTTTTAATTTAAAAACTATAGTTAATTCTTTTTATTATCATTTATTTTATTTGTAATTTTTATCATAAACAGTTTCGAAAATTATTTACTGTAGTAAAAAATGAAATGTTATTGATTCTAACTATAATAACAGAAAAAAATTATGTTAATTAGATTAAAATGATCAAATTTTTTTTTTCCGTGTGTGATAATACAGTATTTAAGGAATTAGTTGAATTTATAAAAAAATTATAAAAATACAAAATTTTCTAAACTATTAAATTCGTATAGCTACATAAATTGACATAAGATTGGCTTTCATTAAAATTAATATTTCACTTTAGAAATTCTTTAACAGAGAACAATTTAATTTTTGTAATTCTAAACTTATTAAAAATTTTCTAGTATAATTTTTTTAATTTATAATTTTTTAAAAGTAAAGAATACTTATCTGAAATTTTTCGGGAAAAAAATTATCATATCTTTCTGTTATGAATTTTGTTAAAGTTATTTTAACATTGAAATGGAATTAATTTTAATATTATAATATCTTTGTTCTCAGAAATACTTTATCTTTGATAAATATTAGTTCACCAATCTCTTTTTTTTTTTTTTTAAATAAATTATCACGTTCATATAGATTATACAAGCCTTAAAATACTTTATAAAACTCTGAATAAGACCTGTTTTCACAATTACAAATGAACTTTTGAGATTCTTCTAAGATATGAAATTATGTATTGTTTAAATATTGTTATATTTTATACGGAAACAATGGTTTTTTTTTTTTTTTTTTTTTGTTTTTTAAAAATATTGAAAAATTGGTTCTCAGTTGTTTAAATTTTCTAAATTAAATAAAATGATCGAATTATTAAAATAAATGAGTCAATTTGTTTAGATAGATTATTAAAAAACAATATAATCGAAAAACCGTTTTAAATTAATTATATTAAGAATTTATTTTAACAGAATATAACTTGAAAAATTCTAATCTCCTTAAAAGATCCCCCATATCATACATTTGACTTTTGAAACATTATCATTTATATTAGCACAAATCAGTATAAGAACATTAGTAAAAATCATTAGTATAATCTAGAATTAGTATAATTAGGTTTTTAGGTTGTCAAGATTTCTGTTCATATGTTTATTTTATAATAATTATTATAATTAGAATACATAACATATTGTGTTTTTTATTTCAGCTGAAACAAAAAAGCAAGAAATCATTAAATTTTCATCTTCTCTTCTCTCGCAGTTTTATATAATATCGACGAAATCTGGTTATAAAATCTTTTTTTTTTTTTTCATTTTAAGAATTATTATTTACATATAAAATCTTTTTATAGAAAATATAATTTTTATAGTTAATTAATATTTTTGTTTTCATTATAATGTTATTACATTATTTATTTATATTATGTAATTATTATTATAATTATGTTGTGTTATTTAATTAATTTAATTTTTTTATCATCAATTTTTTTTATGTAAAATGAAGTGATCTCGTGATTTAGAACTCTATTGAATCGTACTGAACGATGTTCATCATGAGGTTAAAATTGAGATTCTTTCGATATAACATTAAATTAGGAGTGTAGTTTGAGTATTCATGTTCTAAAAAACTTTTTAAATTGTTTATCTTCTATAACGAAATGCGTACAGGGAAGTCAGATTTACAGTTATATCATTTTCGAGAAATTGTTTTTCTAATCTTTGCCATGCCTGCCAAACATACTTGATTTATATTTGCATTTTTGGTGTTAATTGTTAATGAGCAGCAATCTTGTGGGGAAAAATCCAGCTTTAACAGTTTCAAAAATTCACTTTAAATAACAATATTCTGTAACAGTATTCAAAGGAATCTTCCCTTCTTTAATTTCTTCATATTGAAACAAGCACGAGGAAGCCGAATTTATAAATTTTATAATACTTTCACAAATTAGCAATTTAATCGTTTTTGTTATATCAACCAACATAAACATTGCCAAAAGTTGTTTCCGGCTTCAACTTCTGGTTCTTCTTACTGGTGTATCATTATTTTCTAACATAAATTACTAGTTTAAATTTTTTAGTGATGGCCCTGGACCCTGGACATCAGTAAACTAAGAAGTAAACTGAATTTGTAAACTTTTTCTCCATGAAGAAACAATTCTTTTCATACATGTACAAAGAAGCCATATTTGAAAGTATTGTATTAACCGAATTGTTCGTGCGTATTCCCAACACTAAAACGTTCTTAAAAAATATTATATCCCATCAAACGATTGAAAATTTACAGATTTTGAAAAAAAAAATGGTTCACTACAACGATTTTCAACTTCGGAAAATTGCTCAAACAGTTTTTTGTGATGGTTGTGATAAAAGTTTGTTTTCTAAATACAATCTTTTAGATCTTCCGGCTACTTCCGTTGCAGTTACTGTTTTCAGAAACAATAAGCAACGGTGGAAGTTATTTTGACATTTATAAGCATCTTCGCACCGACAGTCAAACATCTCAGTGAGATTATTGAGGTTTATTCCCATACGATAAGAAAATACGAAGTGGTTGATATAAATATATAAAGCAGATGGATGGTGGATACAAATATACAAAGGATGACGTTAATGTTGAAGGTGATGCCGATGAAGAAGAACCTGCTGTTGCAGCTTTTGATCAGACACCTAATGCAATTTGAAACTGCGAGTAGTTTCGTTTATGCTAATCGAATTACTAAAGAAAAAATTATAAAGTGTTGTAAACGTGATATCGATTTCAATAGTGAAGCGTGATATCTATTCATAGCAACAGTAAACGTGATAGCTATTCATTTCAATAGTGAATAGCGATTATAGATTTTAATAATGATTTCAAAGAACATAGTGATTTCATTTAAGATTTAATTTAATTGTTTACTACAGGATAAGCAAAAATTTAGTTATTTATTTATTTTTTTTTTTTTTTACTGTATGTACTTCAAAAACGTCTAGTACAGTAACATTTAATCAATGAAATTTTATGCTGTCCTGTATTCTCTGCGTCAATGAGGATGGATTGAGGTTTTGCTATTAGTATAAATTAAGCAAATCAAACAATTCTCATTTTCATCAAATTGTTAATTACACTTTTTAAGTGATTCCAAAAGGATTACGAGAAATTCATTGAATGATAAAAAAAAAAAAAAGAAAGAAATTATGTGTTTTATGCATGATAAGATAGTTGATAACATATACAAGATAAGACCAAGATATACATACTACTGTGCCCAAAAGTAAGACCAATTATTTCTTTTTCAAAAACTCTTTATTTATTCTTCCAAATTTATTTCGTCACCTTCAAAGTAATCCCCTCCGGACACAATGCACTTATGCCAATTTTTCCCCAATCCTCAATGCATGCTGAAAAGTCATGGGCAAGGGATGGCCCTCAAAGCGCGACGACGATTCGTTGAATCTCTTCAATCAACTCAAAACGGTGTCCCCGGAGTGGTATTTTGAGTTTAGGGAATAGCCAGAAAACGCACGGTGTGAATATGGTGGTTGTGGAAAGATATAGGTTTATTTTTGACGAAAAATTCACGAAGAATCAATGCAATGTGAGCTGGCGCATTTAGTGTTTTCGGTAGCAATCGAGATTTGACACGCTTTGAGGCCCAAAATGGAATTGACCGATCCTTTTGAAATTCCAACATCAGCAGCAAGGTCTCTAATTGTAAATCGACGATTTACAAGCACCAAATCTGTAATCTATATCTAAATCTTTTTGGACGGGAGCGTCGTCGGTTGAGGTTGATGATCGACCAGTGGGCTCTCGTCTTCAACGCGTTCTCTGCCTTCTTTTGAACTGTTTATACCACTTCTAAACATTTCTTTCCAATATAGGAATGCTCACCGAATGCCTTCTGCAACATTCTATACTTTTCTACAAACAAAATTGAATGCAAGTTCTTTGCTCAATTAATTCAGACATTTCAAAAATTAACGGAATCAGTTTTAGCATCTCACAAAGCCAAGCGTAACTCAAACCTAATGAATATTTTGGCGTTAAATTTCACACGGATGTCAAGGAGAGTGCCAGCAACCTAAAAAAAAAAATTTAAATTCTATAATTCCGGGAATTTTAAACTAAAAATTAGTCTTACTTTTTGGACACAGTAGTATGCTTTTATCCTTTTTAAATGTACGCTATGAGCTGTAAAAAGTAATTAAAAAAAATATTATAATAATTTTAATTAATTACAGGGCAATTAAAATTAATTAAAGGGAAATAAATAATTGTGTTGATCTTTTCTTACATGTGTGATCTTTTTATGATGAATTACATTGCAAACTACTAATGATTTTATCCTCTCAATGACAATGTAACTTTTCGTTTACACATCATATTTTCAAAATTTTTTACCCAGTTTTTAAAAGAATTCCTCGCATATCCAGTTTTTTTTCTGTATTATCTCATTACTTTTTTGTAATTTCTTTTCATATATGATTTCCATCTTTTTTCATATTCTGAAAATATTTTTTCCATATCTCTCTTTTGTTTTGTAAGTATCTATTGTTTTTATTGTTGTGAATGTCTATAGTTTTAGTACCTATCTTTGTTTGTGTTTCTATTCATTTATGTATAGATTCATTTTATTTATTATATATTCCTTTGTCATTACAATTTAATATCGTGCAAATGAACAGACAGGAATGGGCCGTAATGCATTGCTTTTAAATACACTACTGGCCATTAAAATTGCTACACCAGGGAAGAAATGCAGGTAACAAAAATGATACTTATTGGGCAAACTGGAAATAACAAGTGATTAAATTTTCGAGAAATTTGGGTGCTTAGATCTGAGAAATCAGTAACCAGAGCAACCACCTCTGGCAAAATAACAGCACTTATACGCCTGGGCATTGAGTCAAACAGAGATTGTACAGCATGTACTGGTACAGATGCCCATGCAGCTTCTACACGTTGCCACAGGTCATCAACCGTAATGACTGGCGTATGGTGACGAGCCAGTCGTTCGGCAACCATGGACCAGACGTTTTTAGGGGCAAGAGATCTAGTGAACGTGTAGGCCAAGGCAACAGCCGAACATTTTCCCGTATCAAGGAAGGTCCGTACAATATCGCCAACATCGTGCGTGCAATCTTCTGCAACGGTTGTGCTGAAACGTAGGGTTTCACAGGGCTCGAATAAAAGGTAGAGCCAAAGGGTCGTAAACAACCAAAAATGTAACATGCACTATACAAAGTGACGTCAATGTGAACAAGAAGAGACCGAGAATGTGCATCCAATAGCACCCCATACCATCACGCCAGGTGATGGGCCAGTATGACGATGACAAATGCACGCTGCCAATGTACGTTCACCACGATGCCGCCAAACACGAATGTGAGCTTCTTGATGCCGTAAACAGAACCTGGATTCATCTGAAAAAATGACGCCTCGCCATTCGTGCGCCCATGTTTGTCGTTGATCACACCATTGAAGGCGCTCCTGTTTGCGATGCAGCCATGCCATGGTCTCCGAGCTGAGTCCATGCTGCAGCAAACGTCGTTGAATTCTTTTTTCTTAGTAATGTGAAAAAGAATTGTTGTTAATCCTTCTCTGTCAAATGGTGGCCTGATGGCCAATTGGTTAGCGCTCTGGCCTTTGGTACCACAGGTTCGAATCCCTGGCGGTGACATGGATGTTTGTTAGTTATTCGGAATTCAGATTAAACTGTAGGTCCCAGTTTAAAAAGTGCAAAAACGACCGTAGAGCAACAATCCAAACTAACTGTCAAGTAAGTCACTGTGTAAGAAAATAAAAATACATATCCGAGTTCAATTTCTCTACAGATTGTAAGAATACAAGGGAAAAAAAATTCTAAATTTAAATAAATCGTTGAAATGTGATACATTATATTTCTACCTGTTGTCAAATTTCAACTTAATTTACTTAAGCCAAGAAATTTAATTCTATTTTTAAACGTATCCTAAACATTATTCTAAACAGAAATAAATCCGGAATACGTCGTTAACACGCCATAATCAGGACTCTCGACAAGTAACAAGACAACTAATTATGCGGCAGCATTGTGGTGCTCTGATAAGCCTAATGTGAGCAGAACAAAGCGTCATCCATCTTCGAGTCAGCGGGTGCCAGAGCCGGAAGTGCAAGATCATTTCACCTGGACCAGGAGGGAAATGATCGGTCGGTGCTGCAGTGCCTCGGTGGAACGCTGTAACTGCGACCGGGATCAGTGCTCAAAGAGATCAACGAGACACCGGATGGGGAAGAACCCTAATGGTCGCGGCCTTTTGTTTCCAGCCAATGGGAGCACAGAAGTCGACGCTATATAGTGGAATCATTACTCATTCGAATCACAATTGGCTGAGATAAAACGAAACAAAACGCATTAGTTAGCTGAATTCCGAACTTGCGATCGAAAACGTTCTTAATATCGCGACAAAAAGATGGGGGAAGTTTTAATTTCGTTGAGATTTTTTAATTAATAGTTTTCTACGAACAATATGGAGTGAGATAAAAATTATTTTTAAATTCACCAATGAATCAAATTAATTTTCGGAGTTGTCATAATACTAGTGCACAAGCTTGGAAAAGTTTTCAAATAGTCAATCATTTATCTTTTCTATTTTAAGCCTTTTTAATTTTCGAGCAATATCGAGGAATTTTTAGTCAAAAATAAGAAGAATTGAAGTACTAAAAAGATGACTTAAAATAACAATACTCAATAATAATGTCATGTATGCTTTGTAAATATATCGTGTTTAAATTTAATTCATAAGTGTAATTCACTCCAAGGATGGAGATTTTCAGAGTTCTCGAGTCTACGACAAATTTAATCCCCACGGCCTGCGGCAGACGTTAATTATCACGTCGTGATAAACGAAACCTCAAAGGGTACACTTTTTTAAAACAGGTGGAAACTTCGGCCTATTCAGTCACTTCAGAAAAAAAGGGAAAAACAACACTTCTTGTCGACTCATCCAGAACTCTCTCTTTTCGTCTTCAAAACCCTCCCTTTGAGAAAATCCGTCAAGAAGGGTGGTCAGCTTCCCTCACTTCTCATTAGAGTAGACATTTCTCAACTCGTTGTCTATCACCAATGACGATGAAACAAGTCATGGCGTAGTCCCTATATCTCATCTGTAACTGTTTCGACCTGTGAAGGCCGCACATACAATCGCTAATTTCATGAGATCTCATTATCCATGGCTCTGAATAATATCTGCTATCAGATTTGAGTGACAAGTTGTTCTCATTAACACAAAGCACTAATTGCATGCAGTATAAATATCCACAACACTGATTATTTGCTGGCAGATTTGAGTTATAGATTGTTATGATGCACTTATTAAAGAATATATATTCCTCTCTCCCTTCTTCCCGCGGGAAAAATGATACAACCCTGAAAAAAATACCAGTACAATGCGACTCTCACAAACTCTATAATGTAACAAAATAGATTTAAATGCTGTAGATCCACTGTGGGGTTCTTTAATCATAATTACAACAAATACTAGAAAAATTCAAGTATTTGAGATTGTAACAAGTTAAAAAACAAAAAGTTATACCCAGAATTAATAATTTATTTTATACAAAAACATTTTTGCTGAAGAATGTCAAGATGTATACATTTATTCACATTATGCTCATTAAGAAAAGATTTTATATCTTCAGAAGAACATCCACTCGTGTCTGACATTTCTATACAGTTTTTTTAATTACGTGTTATTTATTCGTTTTAAGCATTGCTTTTTGAATTTCTTTGCTAAATAACTGACTTTCACATTGTAATAGGTTTGTATATACCCTTCTTACGAATTCTAAACATTTCCTTCTGTTTATGCTACTAATAAAGATCATTAAAGTATATTTTTTTGCCGCAGCAACAAAATATATTAATTAAAAAAATAATAGTTAAATACGTTTGATAAACTATGTCAATTTTTTCCCCCATTTTTAATTTGCAATGTGAAAGACAATTTAAAGAATTCAAGAAAATCACCATAGCACCGTGTTCTAAATAATATATAATATACAAAAATGAAAGCTATGGACGCGATGGTATGGACGCGTATCTCCTTCGAAAACGAAACGATTTGGCAGTTGCAACCTCATATCAACAACAACAACAACAAACTCTTTAAGATTGTAGTTTTTTCCCCCAAATTCTCTCAAATTCGGGGGACCTTTTTCTTATTTGTGACATTATAGCATCAGAGCAATTTGCTAAATTTTTTGACAATTTTAAGTACAATAATTAAGATTTCAAAGTAGATGTATTTAAAAATATTTGTTCATTTATCATAACAATATTTCGCGAGAATTTCATTTGAGCAGATTTTATATGATAAAAAAAGTTACATATTTTAAAATTCTTTCATGTTTATAACCAGATTTGATGAATTTTTTACCGTGTTCTTCATCAAAGAACACGATAAAAAATTTCAGATTTTAAAAAAATTAAAGATTTTTTTTTTTTTTCACTATTGTTGGCCGAGTGGCTAGAGCTCTGGCGCTCGGTGTCACAGGTTTCGGGTTTGAGTCCCGGAGGCGCCATGGATGTTTGTGAGTGGTTCGGATCCACTTTAATCTGTAGGTCTCGGTCTATTTAACCCTAGTACGCACAAGATGATCGTAGAACGACAAACCAAACCATTTTCCTCAAAACTCGGAATAATGCAGATTTGGTTCTTATGGTGCCTCTTACGCTGAGAAGAATATGTTTTTTCTCCATAATCTTTGGCATTTACGTCCACATTTTTTTTTTTTTTTTTGAAAGATTCAACATTGGTGTAGGATTCACCTTGACAATTACTTTCGAAAGCAACGTTTTCAAGTTCTTGATAGGGTGATTCTATTGCACTTAAATTGTTTTGCAACTAACATAATTACAACTTCCTGTAACTTTTCGTTTTTCTTTGGATGCATCAACAACTGGACAATCCCAACTCGATCTTTGCTTGAAAACTCTTTTTTTTTTTCTTTTTTTTTCATCTCAATTTTTACAACGGGTTGATATTTAATTGAAATAAAAACATTTGATTTTCGATCAACGGAGGAAATTAGAAAAATAGTTATAATTTAAAATAATGTTAACCTAAAAATTGGACGATGTCAAAAACAAATGAAACTTTGCAATTTGTGGTACAACATACTTTTACAACTGCATCAACCAATAATTCCATTTTAAATATTTATTTACTGATATTATTAAAGGTAGGCGGAGTATATTCTATTTTATTAAATGATGGAAATATTTTAAAAAATCGTAATTTTCTCGACACTCATGTTACTGTGCCCAAAAACTACGACCAATTAAAATTTTTTTTCAAAAACTCTTTATTTATTCTTCCAAATTTATTTCATCGCCTTCAAATAATCCTTTCCGGACACAATGCACTTATGCCAACTTTTTTCCTATCCTCAATGCATACTAAAAAGTCATTGGTTGGGATGCTCACCGAATGCCTTCTGCAACATTCTATACGTTTCCGCAAACAAAATTGAATGCAAGTCCTTTGCTCAATGAATTCAGACATTTCGAAAATCGCCGAAATCAGTTTTAGCGTCTCACAAAGCCAAGCGTAATTCAAACACTAATGAATAGTTTGACGTCAAATTTCCCACAGATGCCAAGGACAGTACCAGCAACGTAAAAAAAAAAAAATTGAAATTCCATGAGCCCCTGAATGAACTTTAAATTGATGAATTGATTTGATTTTAATTGATTTTTGTTAATATAATTGGTCTTACTTTTGGACACAGTAGTATTAACTTTATTATTGAAGAGTTGAAAATAAAAGAAAATTGTCGAGTGACAATTTTAATGGGGGAGGGAAGAAGTAGAGCATGGTCGGTGAACTATCATGAATACATTTTCAGAAAAATCCAATCGTTTTGTATGTGCTACAAAATTTGCTATGCTCTTAAATCAGATAGAGAAAAATGTCTAAATATTTCTAATTTGTTCAATAGTTTTTTTAAATATTAAGGTTCTCACTTGGGTGACTCTCGTAAAAAAATTTCTTAAAGAAATAATAAATTTTAGTGCTTAAATTATGGCAATCTTTTAAAATTCTTTATGCTAGTACATTAAATGAAAAATGTAATTTAATTTTTTATAAAAAATTTATACATCTAATGTTTAGAAATATGCACTTAAATTTTGAAATATACTTCAAAAATATTGAAATATATTCAGTTATATATAAATCAGCTACATCTCAGACATTTCACATTAGTGAAAGATTTTAGGTTTTTTTTCTGCAACCACTTAAATGAATTCTTGTTTCATGAAAGAGCACAATTAATTGTTTACGTCCAATTAAATAATTTTCATATATAACTACGTTTGTTTTTACGTTCAATAATATACATAGCCAAAAGCTAATGAACGCTATATTTTTACTTTTCCAACTGTAAATTATTGTTGATTGTATATTTATCACTGCAATGGATAGATTTAAAGATTTTGTAATTGATTTGTAGATTGGCGTGTAACTTGAAGATATGCTACGGAAGAGAGTAACACTACCTCCACAACTCTCTACGATCATATTAGACCGGGACGTACAGCTTAGAGTGAATTGCGAACCACTACAAACATCCATGGCACCGCCGGGACACGAGTCTGAAACCCGTGGTATCGAGCTCCAGAACACTAGCCAGTCGGTCAATAGGCCCCTTGTACACGCACATAAAAGATAGTTTGCACTTGCAGTGTTCCGCTCAAAGCTTCTTCAAGAGAAACTTTGTCACTCCCATATTACAATCTATCGCCAAATAAGTTGATTGCAGGTTTAGGTTTGAGACACCATTACAGCAGCAAAGGGAGAAAATTAAATAAAATTTGCTCTGAAAAGGTCTTATGTAGTTAAAAAGTACATAATGAATAATTTACAAATACAAGAAATGCACGTTAGAGGAGAGTGAAATACTCAGTTTGAATATCTTGAGTCGATTTGAAAACAACCAATGACTGAAAAGAAAGGGACCACGAGAAGTTTTACTGGTTGCGTCTTCCCCCAAACCTCCACTCCCACTTCTAGTGATGCATTTAAATAACAACCAATGAAAAGTTACGGTCGCAGCAGCAACTCATGTGGTCAATTAAAAATACATTTTTTTTTTTTTTTTTTCATTATTTTGATGACTCTTTTAGTACGTTTATGGAACACTTTAAGTTTTGACGATCACTCTATGGCTTTGCTATACAAATACTAAGTTTCATTGCTTTAACAGTCAATAGATGGCGCCACCTCCCTGTAGAATACATCTAGCCTGTGATTCTTCTAACACTTTAAATTCCGAATTCCTCTGTGTAAATTAATTTTTTTAATATAATAGTTAAACATTATTAGCTTTTATTATCATAATTTGTAAAGAAAAATAAATGGCATGCTAAATTATATTGAAATACTTTTCAAAATTAAAGGTTCAAAATATAAAATGAATTTAATGTAATGAATTTAAAATCCAGAGGTCTCATAAGGTTTAATATATTCTAATTGAAATATGCACAATTTTTTGTTTTGATTTACAAATAATCTAGATAGAAATTTTTTATTTTTACAATCAAATAATTGTTTCCAATATTAATAAGCAATTTGATTTTGGAATTTATTAATAATATTTATAAAGTACATAAATACTAAAAAAAAAAATGTTTATTAACTTAACTATCTTTATTTACCCCCAACTATATTACCCAAATGTTTTAACAAATTTAATTTACTTTAGTTTAACTCCAGTAACAAATCTTGCATGGATTTCTACAACAATTAAAAACTAAATTATAAATACATTGTTTTTTTATGAGACAATTAATAATGTAATTTTCACACAAGATATTTCTTTGATTTAAAAATTTTTGCTAGTTTTTTTAAAAATATTGTTGTTAAAAAAAATAAGTTAAAAATGGTAATAAATATATTTCATTAAATTCAATCAAATCCAAAACTCATACTTAGTAACAAAATACTTACTGTAAATATATTTTGTAGTAAATAATGCATTGAAAGTTTACAGTGTATTTTACAAATTTCTTTAAAAATAAAAATGCTGCTCAAATTAACAGTCAGAAATAGGACTTTAGTTCAAATTTATGTTTTGAAAAAATTCATGATTATTTATCTGATATATACTGAACATATGTAGAAATATGAAAATATTTCTTATGAAAAATAGAACAAGTTATCAGTGAAGTTATAATATTATTATAATATTTTAGTAATAAAAAGCATTGATTCTGCATCCAAAATAAAAGTTTCATTTAGTTGCAATAATTCTTCTAAAACGAGCAAAAAAAAAAAAAAAAAAAAAAAAGAAACATACAAAAAAATACTATGAAACTAAATATTTATTCCAAGTAAAACCTAACATTAACATACAACAAAATAGCTGCATACTACATGTTTCTAGATATTTAAAACAAATCTGTAAACAAGTGCACATCAAACTTTACCCACCCAAATAAAGGCTTAAAGAAAAGTTATCATAAATCCATTTACAAATTTTTTTCAAATTAAAAAATATGTAGTAAATTATATGCTACGTTATAGTTATTTAGTGCAAGTTTTCAGTTGTTATTCAAAATAGTAAATATTTAATTCAGCTGCTTATGAATGAATTATATTAAACAAAGGAAAATATAATGTTCCCAAAAAAAAAAAAACATTGAAATTGAAATATATTTTAACAATATGGCGCAAAAAAAATAACATGTTATACATTTTTCATATTTAAATATAAATATGCAGATATGTGTGCATCAAACTTAACTCTACCGACATTACGGTTTGTAAGAAAATTTTCATTTTATATCTACATATTTCATTCAAAAAGAAAAATTATACAATTCATTATTCTTTTAAGCAGAAAAATATTTCAAGAGGTCAGGTTCTATGTCCTGCAAAGAAAAGAATATAAATTACAGTTACTGAAAAGAAATTTCTAAATATAAATTTAATTACATTTCATTAGGTACACAACTTTACAAACATGAAGATATTTCACTAGAAGAACGAGGAAAAATGTTGAAAAAAAAAAAAAAAAAAAAAACTGTCACTTTTAAATGCTACACTTTTATTATTTTGTTTCATGTTTTGCTATTAAAGCAAGTCTTTAAGTATTAAGGCTCGTTTTCACCGAGGCGAGAAGCGTTTAAGTGACAAGAGTTGACCAATCACTAGCCTCACTGTGTTCGCCTGAAACCGGTTTGAAATGCACCGCTCAAGTTGACCAACTTTCAACTCGAAGCTGAACTTCACTAGGCGTAATGCTATTTCTGACGTTTCGCTGTGAAGGGGGTCGAAAAACTTTCTTGCCTGCCGCATGTCGCATCGTCGCCTCAGTGGGAAGCAGCCTTTTTAAAACAATTTTGTCCAATCCAATTTGATTCGACCAAAAAACTAGTAATGATAATTGTCAATGCTTAATATTAAAATATTTTGAGCTTTACAATCAGAAAATTTATCAGTATATTGTTTAATTCACATACTTTTGAAAGTGGTAAACTAATGTAGAAGTTTAGAGAAATAAATACTAGATAACATGCAAAGTATAACCTATTCAAAATCATGAATCGAATAATCTTAAATCTTCCTATTTTCATTTAAAATTTAGAAACAAATAAAAAAAAGAACTGTATACATAATTGCATGCTATAATACTTTTTATCCTTAAAATAATAAAAATTGAACTAAAAGAAATAAAAATTTACAAAAATTTAATATATTTTTGTTAAAAGATTTTTTATAAGGCAAATTGATGTCTTAATTATTTTAGTTTGATTTTATTTATTTCTTTATATATGAAATACACATTTAAATGCATGGAAATTTTATATATAAATCCTATAATTTTTAACACTTATGCAAATCAAAGATTGACAAAATAAAGTAAAAACAGTTTTTTTTGTCACTAATTTTTAATATAATTTATAAGAAATCTTAAGAAGCACTAAATATACAATACACTGTGCTCATTTTTTATAGAAAATGTTTTCAGCAAAAAAAAAAAAAAAAATGTTAGTTGTATTAATAGAAACTATACCTTTGGTTCAAACTGTGGTGCATATCTCTTCACAGGCTGGCCTTCTTTATCAATTAAAAACTTTGAGAAGTTCCATTTTATAAAAGCTGATAAGCCAAGAAAAATATGTTTAAAGTAATACAATGGTTATAGAAAGCATATTATTTTTTAATAAAAATTTTTAAATTACCAAATGGTTTTTAAAATCATACAGTTACACTTAGACTTATTTCTTTCTTACAATATTCGAAAATAATTATATTCATATTCAAAAACGTTCCTATTGAAAAAATTATTTATCTTAAAAAGGGAAATTTGGGAATAACCAAATAAAACAACTATTAATTAAATATACGTACTGGCACAATGACAAAATGCTCTTTTTTGGGCTACATCAAGTCTCTAAAAACTCAAACTGCTTCCTTGACATTGTAGCTAGAATAAATCATTCATTGACAGATCTATTTGTTTTCCTTTTATGCTATGACAATTTTCTTTGTTTTTATTATTATGCCTTTTAGTACCATACTGAAGGAAGAGAGATACCAATAAGTAAAGTGATTGAGACCAAGTAAATATAAGACCAATAAGTAAAAAAAGTTACATAGGCCTATTGCATTATATCCCATACTTTTTATTCCTCTTATCTTCTTTCAATTACAAATACTATCTCCCATCGAAAAAAAAAAAAAAAAAAAAAAAAAAAAAAACGTTAGGTGATCTTGAGTTAGTAAGCAAATTAATCAAATGATTCAATTGATGACACTTATTAAGTATTTATTTTTTAAAATTATTGTTTATTCCAGTTTTTTAAAATAGCTACCTAAAATCAAAACAAATAGCATTATAGTATTTTTCAACATAAATTTTTAAAGATGATGCTATAAAGATCAGATATTAAAATTTGTTAAGAACAATAGTTAAACTGGGCAGACATGTGATTTAGAATAAATGGATTTAAAGCCCTATAAAAAGGCTCATTTGGCAAAGTCACAGGGACAAAGAGGAAGAAGATGATGTTCTTCATGTTTGTTGTTAATGACAAACAAAATTATCAGATTAAGAAATATTAGTGTTTTATTCATCTGTATTGTAAAGAAACTGTTTTTCTTTTCAATTACAGTGGATACCGACATGTCATTAATTCTTTGAGAACCTGCATTGTTTGAGAAGGGAATATTGTTAACTTTTTAGATATCTTCCTTTACAGCATTTTTGGATACAAAGATATAAAATGTTCAGCGATTGTGTGTAATTTTTTACTGTCGTAATAATATGTTAACTTATTCTGTATGATGCTTCAGATACACTTTCTTTAACTTTGATTGCAGATTACACAAAGACATTAGCTAGGCTCATTTAATTGGCAAAAAAAAAAAGTCTTCAACCCTAATAAATTGAATACTACTTTGTCTATAAATAATGTAGTTACAAAAAGACAAAAATTCTTCTGAGTAAAATCTCTTGACAAACAATGCACAAGGCTTTGAAAAATCTTCAGCTCCATTATCGAAAATCTATATAACAAGTATTAAGAATATTCATAACAAAATTTTCTCTCACTATCTTTTTATAAGCACTTTTGTAAATATTTATATGTTAATTGTTCCTTGTATGTCACCACATTCTCATTAACTTGTTTTCAGATAATACAAAAGTTTATTAATGCTAATTTACACTGTTCTAATGTCTTTATAAATTGCTAACATTCAGGTGACTATCAGGAGCAGTAGCGCGATACTAAAATTTAGAGCAATTAGATTTAATTTTTAGCATATTAAAAGTAACATACTCTCATATGCTCGAAAAAAGAAATCTTGCATACTTTTTAAAAATCTAGTTTTATATTATAATACACACACACAAAAAAAACATTAATAATTTTGAAAAAACTTTTACATCCATTTATTTTCCATTACTCAGCAAGGTGAAAAAAAGAAATCTAGAAAGTCACCAATGATAATTGATGAAAGATACCTACCATAAGATGTACAAAAAATAATGTTTAGCTACATATTTTTTATTCCTTCGTGAAATACTACAAAAATTTATAAGAAAATGGTAGATAATAAAATTGAAATATGTGAAAAAATGTATTTCAAGTAGCAATTTATTAATTAAAGTTTTGAAACAGTCATTACAAAATATGAGATAATACATGGAAAGAAAATAAAACATTGAAATACATGTTAGATATAGAGTTTTCTTTCCCCCAATTTTAATAAGCACATTTATTTCATCAGAAAATGCAATATCTTTAATAAATATTCATTGAGAATCTTTTAAACTTTTTCATGTTGAATAGTTCTTAATAAATGTAACAACTTCAAATTTAGCTACAAATGTTACAGCACATTTTAAAGTAAATTATTTTATTAGACATTTTATTATTTCCATGAAATCTGAATTCAAAATAAAATTAAGATTTTAACCTAGAAATAAAAACTTACTTTCCCAAAGTACCACCTTGCTTCTTCTTCAAATAAGACCAGAGTGGATGAGTGTTATCACCATTAACATTTATTTTGCTGAACATATCAAATTGAACATTGTACTGCTTGATAAACTCCTTTATATCAGCTTCAGTACCAGGTTCTAAAATATTAAACAGTAATAATTAATAGTAAAATCATAACATTATATTATGTAATAAATAAATTAATTAATTATGTATAAATTAATTAGTTGTAAAAATGAAAATATACTATAAAAAGTAAAGTTGAATCAAATAAAAAAATCTGAAAATATAATTATTCACTGTAAATATGATAAAGTCTAGAGATTGGTTTAATTATAAAAATATTTATAAGCTGCAATATGTCCTTAATACAGAAGATATATTTTTAATGTAAGCATTTGATCAAGAATATAAAATCAAAATGTGACATTTATATAAATTAAAATATTAGTATACAAAAAAATTCATATAAAACATATAATTTTTTCCATAAAATTAAACATAGACAAAAAATTTTTTTTTGTGGTGAGAATAATAATTTGCATATATGCATAATATGGTAAATAAAATTTAAACACAAATTACAAAATTTTACAATTATTTGAATAATGTTCTCATGCTCAAAATAATTTTATAAAAAATATTTATTAAAAAATTTGGAAATTTTATGGTTAATCTAGACTCTAATGATGATTAAAAAGAATGGAGATAAATTATAAATACACTATTAATGCTTTATCTGAAATGGAATTCTTCAGGCAACATAATAAAATTACATTTCAGACAATTAAAACAACCTTAGTTTTCAATATTTATATTAAAAACTAAACTGGTAGCATATTTTTTACAACACATTGCCAACAAAAAATGCATGTTTATAAATCTTAGTAAATAAAAATTTTTATTACAAGTAACCATAAAAATTTATTAATCTCCTGAAGCTATTACTGAAAAAAAAAATCTATTCAGAAATAAAATTTATAATAAAGAACCTGGAGTGATAAATATTAATGCTGTGATTAAAGCAATTTAAAAAAGAAAAATATTGCAGTTTACCTGGCCTCCGAATTGATTGCAAGGAAATCCCAGAATTCTCAAGCCTTGCGACTCTGCATATTTTTCATGCAAAGCCTGCAATTGCTGATAATTCTGAGAAGTCAAACCTCACTTGGATGCTACATTCACAATCAAGGCAACATGACCCTAAGTAATAATAAAAAAAATTTAAAATACAGAACAAAAATCCATTAAGACAGTGATACACAATTTTTTAAGAACAAAAAAAATAATTTAGAAAAAAAAAATAATAATAAATTCAAAACTAATTTATATAAAAAAGAAAAATATTTCTACATTAGGTGGTTTTAATAATTAAATATTTAGTCATAAAATCCTTTTAACTAAAACATTTCATAGAAACAAAACAATCTATTTCATATTATGGATTTTTTAATTAATAAAACAATTATGTTTTTGTAAAATTGCAGAATGATTAAATATATAAAAATTTATTATTTTATTCAAAAAACATGTACAAAAGAAAATATAAATTTTTCTTATTTTACCTATATTTCTCTAGGGATACTTCATTGCCATCAATATCAAGGGCAGAAAAGTCATAAATTGATTTGGCAGATTTCCAATTTGCATTGCCTGGAGCTGTGGCCTGAAAAAATATCAATAGTATTCATAACATAAATAAAATACCAATTTATCTTTTACAATATAAATAATGAAAAAAATATTTTATCACTTTTTCATTCATGCAAATAGTATATAAAGTGCTGAATAATTCAAAGTTCTTATCCTTAAAAACTATGCATTGTAAAAGTATAAAATTTTAACATACTCCTATTTATTTATGAATGAAAAATTCATATTTATAGGAAAAATTGTAAAAAAAAAAAAAAAAAAAAATTAACTACTGTGAGCTTTTTCCTGAATATAATACAACTTTTCAATATACACATTTTAGCTTATGTCTGCATATAAAAATTTAAATCATAATGATGAAATCTAACAATTTAACATAAAGTTCTAAATGTATTCACAAGTATAATATTGGCACTTTAACACACTTATATCTATTAAGTAATTCAGAAGAATTACTTAATAGATATAAGTGTGTATAATATAAGTGTGTTAAAATTTTATTATTGTAAATAAGAATAAAAATGGAATGAAGAAGTTTAAAAATGAAGTTTGAGTTTGAGAAGTTGAAGTTTAAAAATAAAAATAGAATTTAATTTCTTTTTTTCTTTAAGATGTCCAGCACGTGAAGATTATTTGAAAACAGACAAGTTTTCAGATATTTATATCGAAAGTACATACTTTAAAAACACCATAATTTATACAACTCTGATTTGCATAGTTTCTTAATTTAAAGTGATTTTTATAATTAAACTTTTGAATGATAAACCTTTATGGAGCTCATATTTTTAAATGATTATAATGATAATTTAATAATTTTATACATTTTAATTAATTTTAATTCATAATTTTTTAATTAATACATTGCTAATTTTATACATTTCTTTTAAATCTAAATAAGAGAGTTTGAAATTTAAATTTAATTTAAGATCATATTTTTAAATTATTTATGCCTAAAAAAAAATAAAAAGCTGTGCAATTTCTTTTGAAAATTAACATAAATATTATCGAGATATATCTATCTCAAAAATTACATATTAGAGAAGCAAATAATAAGAAAATTATTAATAATAAATACAAAATCAAAATAAATTAAAAAAAAAAAATTAACTAAAATGTTTGTATTTCAGAATTCAAGAAAACAATAACATTTTGAATTTTGAAGCAGCCCAAGATACAGATAGGCACCTAGGAATTATTTTAATTTATATATAAAAGCAACCATGTAAAAAAGTGAAAGAAAAGAACCACAGAAATAAAATTCATTCATAGAGAAAAACATCAATTCTATGTTGATAAAAATGTACAAAAAAAACTTTGCTTTATATATTTATAATGAATAATACGTAAAACAAACTATTTTATTTAAAATTGGTACAAATCATTTATTTCTACATTGACACAATAAAGATTTTAAGAGAATAAGAGCAATAGAATAATTTTTTAAACAATTTAAGAATGGACTGATTATATCATAAATATGAAAAAATAAATGATCCAAAACATTTTTTACTCATTTGGTTTAAATTACTTTAAGAAAAAGCCTAATTATTATTCTGACAAAATGCAAATCATTTTTATTTTGAATAAAAAGTAAACTAAACATTTCCACAATTTGTTTCATTATATTGAATATATATTCTATATAATGAAACAAAATTATCCAAATTTTTTAAAATTTCAATTATATTTACAAATTTTTGTAATAAACATGCAATATAATGTAAATAAAAAATGCGTTGAAAATGAAATAAATAAATCAGTGCATACCATGTTTGCAGCAAAGGGAATAACTTTGCTTTCACTATTCAAGCTGAAAAAAAAAAGTAAAATTTTATTGAAAATTAAAATTGCATATTTCATATATTTATGATAGCATCTGTTCATGTAGATTTTTCTTATGAAACAATTTTTTTTAGTTATCAATATGATCATTACATATAGGCAACTATATAATTTGTATGCTTAATACAGTAAATAAAGCATAATTTAAATTTATAATTTCTTAGTGAAATTATAAATTTAAATTATGCTTGAAGTATTATAATTGAAGCTTATCAAGTTATTTATGAATTTATTAGTAATTCATAAATAACTTGATAAGCTTCTCAATAAAAATATTCCAAATTTTTAAGAAATGCTATTTAATATACTTTTTTTTTTTTCAAAAGACCAATAATTCATAACAAAGGGCAGCAAATAACAAGCATCATATATATAACTACAAAACACATGCAGAATAGAATGAAACATAATTGTCTATATTTAAAATAGTTTTATAATTGATGAAGAAAGAATTGATAACTTAAGATTACAGTATAGAATAAACTATTATTAATCATGGATGAACTATGATCTGAATAGTCTTTCTGTATGGTTCAAAAATTATCTCAATAATAAACAAGTATCCAGGTTCCATGAATATGAACATGTCTTTGAAAAATATTCCATATTTCAAGCATACAGAAATCCTACTTAAATATTTAAATTAAAATGTATACAAGTGAATCATTTTGCACCCTTGATTAACAAATTTAAATATATTTCAATTCATCATAATGAAATACTGCATAAGATTTTAGTTATCTTTAAAACAAATATTCCTTTTAAATTAACATTGGTATGAAGAACATTTTAACATTGGTATGAACAATTGTTTATTTTTTTGTGAAAAAATTAATAAATAAAAGAGCCAGTACTCCAGAAAATGATTCCAAAACTATGTTGAAAAGAACATACAAAAACAATAAAACAGTAGGTAGGTGGAAAATATGGTCAAGATTTTATTCATTTGAATAATACACCTTATCATCCTTCTAATAAAAAGAAGATGTTCTTAAGATTTTGCATAAAAACAGGCCCATTTAATGCTAAACTCCATATATTTGTCCTAACTTTATGCCCATTCTGCAAAACACCAGAAACTGTTGAACATATTCTTTTAAACGCACAAAATATGTATAAACTACAAGAAACAAAGTTCTTTCCTATTCTTGGATATTTGAAGTGTTGTTGCAGTCTTATAATAACAAATCAATTTCTACATGAAGCCATGCAGCCTTATAAGCTATAAGGATTCCCACTTTTCTTTTCCAAGTTTTTATTTATTTACTTTTATTTCTAGTTAGGGTTGAAATTCACATTTTGTCGTGTTTCAATTTTAAAATGTAGTGGTCTACTCGATTCCTTTCTTTTTTTTTTATATTTATTCATTTTCTTTAGTTTGCTAAAAATAACGTGCGATGATTTTTTTTTTTTTTTTTTTCTTTTAAAATTGAGTTCGAGGCCCAGCATAGGGTCAGTCATATTTGACAGGTTATCATAGATTCCTGAATTTCAAGTTTTTTTTCGGTAGTTCGATTATAAATGTTCAATTTTTTATTTTAACAGTATTTGGATATATTGAGATGAAGCAGCATCAGAGAACATAAATCACAAATTGCAAGTCAAATCAAAGCTATGCAGAAAAGTATTTGTCTATGTTTTATCATAAATGAAAAAAAATTAAAATTAAAGAGGAGAAAATGTAATTAATATATTTTTAAAATGCTTAAAAACATGCATGCAGTGTAAAGAAGAATGGACTGAATGAATGAATTGAAGTAAAAAGGTCTGGTGGAATAGACAGAAATCAAAAAAAGTAAAATTAGTGCTTTTTTTATTAGGAAAACTGATTTAAAAATTATACCAGATAAAATGAACAAACTATCAAGTGTTGATGATGATGTCACTGAAATAAAAATTAAATATTAACATTTTTTACAAATCAATATTTTAAAAGTTAAAAATCTAAATATGATTAGATAAAAGAATTTCAATATTCATTAAAATTTTGTACATATATATTTAAAAATTTAATTTATTCTGCAATCTATATGCAATGAACCACTTAAAAATTAAGTTTCCTACAGAAGAAGTCTTTATTTATAAAAATATTAAAAAAAGCGAAATTAACTTATATACAATTATACAATAAAAATATTTCATAAAATGATAAAAAGCACTTAAAATCTCTTAATTCCATAAAAATTATAAAATAAAAATAAAAAAGATCATAAATTACAATAAATAAATTGTGATACTTCTTAGATGATGTAAATTCAAATTTTTCAGAAAATAACTTTAACTTAATTTTGAAATCACCAAAATTATTCTAACTTTTTTTATAATTAAATAAAAACTTAAAATGAAAACAAAGAAAATACATAATTAATTTTTTTTAGAATTATTAAAAAAATTCTACCTTTTCAACCAGATGAGAATTACTTAATAACATAAAAATTTAAGAAAAATTATCTTGATATTCAAAAAATATATGCGAATATTCTAGGCACAAAAATTCAGTTCAAGAAAGAAATAATGTATAATTATAAAAATTAATGCTCAAGAATTTAACAACAAAAAATATTTTTATTACTCTTGTGCTAAGATGTTACAGTTACTTACAATACTTTTTACAAATTTTTCCATGAAATGAAAATTTTTCACAGTTCTGCTTTTCAATAACAAATAAATGGTAAGTAGATAAATTTAAAAAAAATTTTTTATAAAAGAAAGTATTTCAAATGCTTAAAAGGGGAAAAAAGGAAAAAATTATAACCTTGAATGAAAAAAATTTATTGATAATCTGTCAAGGAATAATGAGAATTAAAATTGACAATAATCAAAAATTTGTAATGTAAACTCAATATTTCTATAATAAATTTCACTGAAATAATATGGTTAATTTCCTTGTTTATATAAGAACACCTATCATTTTTTCCCCTTGTAATCTTCCTTGTTCATTTATTGATATAAAATTTCAGCACTGCTATGAAATTTCTCTGTTTTGGGAAAAAAACAGATAACAGGTTCATTGTTCCACAGAATAGTAAACAAACTACTTTTAAAAAATTCCAAACAGCCTAAAACTAATAAATCACTGCAATTAATTAAAGAGATAAATAATGAATGTAATAATGATAATAATGTAGTGCATAATAAAATAACAAGTGATTATTGTGTTTAAGAAAATTTATTAATTTAGAATATTTTTATGGCTCTGAATATATATTTTTTCATTATTAAAGCGATGGAAAATTATATAAAAAGCAATTTACTGCCTTTACTTTTTATTTGATTTCTTTGAAAGATTTTTAATAAGTACAATTATTTATAATACTTTATAAATTAATAACTTGATGCATAGCAAACAAAGTGAAGCAAAACACACAGATAGCTAATATTTGCCTAGTTTTTGTGCAATTACATAATGAATATTGCAAAATATTGTACTACATTCCTTTTGAATTATTTCCAGAATGATTGAAAATATTTAAAATAAAATTTAAGAAGCTCTTCCATTATTCAAAAAGTTAAAAGATACTAAAGAAATATAAATCTAAACTGTAAAAATTAAATGTTATTCACCAAGATTACTTTGAGAAGATGACTTTGCAAAATTACATTAATATTATAGACGGAATATTTTTTTTAAATACTGGCATATAAGATTTTCTGCTATCTTCCCCTTTAAGTTAATAAGATGCGTATATTTTGAGAAAAATAAATGTTTCGCATATTTTATAAAATTAATTAATTAGAGACCCATTTAAGTACTTAGAAGCATGATTTAATTATTTATCAAATAAATACTTACATAACAATCTCCGTAAAAACATATAAGATGCGACACTAACCAGAGTGAGCAGTAATACAGTTCTAAAAACCCCGCAACGCATTGGGTCAATACGTACAAAAATAAACGAAGGGGAGAGGTGTATGGGGGTGATAAAAAAATATCAGAAAGAGTTGAATGCAGCACTGCGCATGCTTCTGATTCTATCATGATCACAAGCTCTACGATTATGTCATCACAATTATTTATTGCAATTCTACAATTATTTATAATTTTAATATATTTGAATTTAATTAATAAGTTGATTAGTGTAAATGATATTCTTCTTTAATACAATTTCTGAAACTTGTTTTAAAAAAGAGGGAAATAAAGTAGATGTAACGCGATTGAAATCTGAGCAAGCGCAATACAGTGATTAATACTGTACAAAAGTAATCAACATTTTTATCTGGATTCAAACAAATAAATTTCTTTCTTTCTTTCTTTTTTGACTTCTTTACTTTTTCAATTGTGTAAAGCGAGATAAGCAATCATAAATTTCCTACTACTGAAGTCAAGTAAAAAAGAGAAAGGAAAGAAATCCGTCAACTTTTTTTTTGAAAAATATTTATATAAAATTTCACGTTAAGAAATTTTTGGTTTGATTTAGGAAATGTAAATATTACTATATCATGAGCAGAACTATAAAAAATATTCCACATTAAATTTAAACTATAGATGCATATGTCCTACTATGTTATGTACATTCGCATTTACACAAAAGATAGTAAAAAAAAAAAGAACAAAGTGTATGTAAATATCTAGGTTAATTATACTATGCGGGACTATAGTTAAAGGTTACTACTCATAACCTCAGAAGGCGATCAATTTATTGATGTTCTAGTTGTCTAGGTTATTTTTTTAAAAGGCACCATTTAATTATTTGAAAACTGTGCCACTGAGGTAAGGTAAGGTTAATGTATTTAATGACATTTTTTACAAAAGCATTATTAATTTCAATGATTAATTTCATATTGGTACATAAAATAAATTTTAAAAATTAATAAAAAAAGATTGTGTATATGTTTTGTTATTTTCGTCTTTATAACAGTAATATCAGTAAATAACATATTATAATTTACTTTTCTGCGTTTTGTGAAAATTGCAAATTGCAAATTAACGGAAAAATTTTTATATAAAAATTTATATTTTTTTAATTTATAATTGGTAAATTTATTATTGATTGTGGTAAAATTTATTATCGATTGTGGTAAAATTGTACCCTATATATATATATATTTATACAGGGTACAATTTTACCACAATCGATCTTTTATTTTTGATAAATTTACCAATCCTATCTGCAGAAAATTCCATAAAATATCCCAGCAAATAAATTAAAATTAAAATTAAATCTTAAAAAAAAAAAAAAAAAAAATGTTCAAACAATGTTCTCTTTGTGGCTCAGTTATAACAAGAGCAGTTAGTGTGCATGGGGCTCATATTCAAATCTGCTTGTGGTGCCCGTTGAAGTTATTGCTTTTAAAAACAAGGGCGACTCGTGGCTCAGTGGCAACATGCGCCGCTGGTGAGCAGGACCGGATTTAGATGAAAAGAGGCCCTAGGCTATTCCTCTTATGAGGCCCTTTCACCTCCCATTTTTAAGTTTGTAAATTACTTATTATGTTTGTTTAATATTCGTATGCAAAGAATTTCTCCTTATTTTTTGATTCAGTTTTTTTAGTGTTTACTGTTTTTAGAATAGTGTAATTCTAATCTTGCTAACAATTTGAATGTAGGCTCTCTTGATCTTGAGGCCCTAGGCTGGAGCCTAGTTAGCCTATAGGAAATTCCGGCCCTGGTGGTGACATTAGGGAGGAGATTCAATCGGCTGGCGGCTTGTTGTAAACAACTGTTTCAAAAGTGATGAGACTCGATTGCGTTTGTGATTTTCGGCATCTTGCCTAATTCGTCGAAATGTCGACATATGTCGGTGGAGTTTTCCGTGTTTTCTCCTATACGATACGCAAATGCGGGGGGTAGTTCATTTTGAATGTTCTCCCCCAAAAGGCATTTCCCTCCTTCTTCAGCAACACGGAACAGAAGTCCGTGCTAGCTTCTGCTGCTAGCTTCTGTTGTGCTCCGTCACAACAGAAGCTGCCCTCCCTTTTCCCTCCTTCCATGAGCGATACGACAACAAATGTGAGTCTCGATATAAACTGTGAGATCATGTGTGAACGTCTCTCGATATCCAAATTGTCTGGTAGGAGTTTTCCTGTTTTTCTGTTAAACGGCCCGCAAATGCCCTTAAAAGTCCACCAGATAGACAATGTCCTCTTTTCATCGTGTGTTGGTTGTGAAACACGACGAGATATAACTACAACAGAAATATTAAATAATAACTTGCAAGCAGCCATCATTATAAGTGTTGTGTTTTTATACTTTATTACACACGTCACAGAAAGGGTGTCCGCAAAGAGATGTTCTATCTTAATAAAAGTAAAAAAATCAATGGTGAATGCAGAGTTCCTGCGGTGTCATGGATGTTTATGGTGGTTGAAATCCACTTTAAACAGTAGGTCCCAGCCTTATTATGATCGTTGGGCTGACAATCCTACCCCCGTAAAAAGATACCGAATCTGCTAGTAGGCAGGTGGCCTTGGCCCACCATGAGGCTGTTGCGCCACTGATGATGATTATTATTATTGATACAGAGCGCAGGCCCTTTTAACAAGTTAAAATAACTATCCATTCCCCAAATTCAACTTTGTTATTTATAATTTTTTTATTTATTTTCTCAAAATAAGAGTATCTACAAAATTACATTGAAAGAAAATATTTGAACATAAATTAAACACATTGTTTCTTAACCCACTTGGTGGACATATAGACCAAGCCCACGAACCCTTATGGTTGAAGGAAAGGGGAAGCTTCTGTTGTGATGGAGCACCCATAGGACTTGTCTCCGTGATGCTCTACAGTCATATTAGACCTCTATAATCTGACTTGTCTCCGTGATGTTCTAAAGTCATATTAGACCTTGGGCCTACGGCTTAAAAGTGGATTCCGAACCAATACAATCATCCATGGCAGCGCCGGGACTCGAACCCGAAATCTGTCGCACCGAGCACCAGAGCGCTAGACACTCGGCCATTCAAGCCCAAATTAAATATGTAAATATCTTTGGTGATTATATATATGATACGCAATCTGTATTTAAGATCTGTTTAAAACACATGATGTATGATCTAAAACCTTTACTTAGATTGTTAAGAGATTTACTTCACTGTCATTTAAATTAAAAAGAAAGATATTTTTGCACAAATATGATTTTTGAAAAGGAATCGGGTGTTTTGAATGTTTTTAGTTTTTAAGTCGAAAATTTAACTATAATCAGAAAGTATTTATAAAATTCATGAAAAAAATGCATTTTTTTTTTTTTTTTTTACATTCCTAATTGAATTCCTATACATTCTTAATTCCTATATTCCTAATTGATTTCCGTCTAACTCAATTTTCTGATGTAAATGTATTCCTCCCAGTTCTTTCAATCCCTACAGCACAAGAACCATCGGCACAAATGATTATATAAAACATGACTACTTTTTTTATGAACTGAATTAAAATTCGTAATTATGCTTTTAAATATATTTGCTGGCGTTAAGGATATTCTACTTTTAAATTATTGTATTAAGGTTTTTATATTAAGTAATTGACAAAAATTCGGGGTGTTTTTTTTTTTGTAGTAGTATACTGTTCTTGAAGATAATGTTAGAACAAGAAGATTAACAAAACGTATGACAGATATGTTTTCAAAAACAATACGTGAATCTAACATTCCCCTCAAAAATTAATATTCATTTCAGCATTTGTAATCGCAAAAATTTTACATTTCTATTGCGAAATTTTTTTAAATTGAATTATGTAATAATTTTCATCTAATTTCTTCAGAATAGGTGATTTGCTAAAAATATTGTATAAAACAAAAGATATTGTATAAAACTTGTTTAAATACAAGTCATAGTAATATCATGTTGCACCGAATTTGGGATCTTTAATTCCGTATGTACTGATTTTTCATCATATTACATCATGCTACAATATGGCTAGGTTAAAATGGCCTTTTGGGCCTGAATGGTCGAGTGGCTAGCTCTCTGGCTCTCGGTACCACAGGTTTCGGGTTCGAGTCCCGGCGGTGCCATGGATGTTTGTAGAGGTTCGAAATCCACTTTTATGTCGTATGTCCCGGTCTCATATGACTGTAAGAGCTTCTTCTACCGGAGAACCTTCTACCTTCAAAAGCTTCTACCTACGGGTGCTCCATCACAACAGAAGCTGCCCCCTTTCCCTCCATCCATGAGTAGATCATTCATGGGATGTCCCTCACGCACTGCAGGACATTGAGGAATAGTCACACAAAATGGCTTTTACAGTTTTGGAAATGATACAAGTAAGGTTGTACCGCCGCAATTTTCAGCAAACATTTTTCTTCTTCATTGGCGCAACAAGGCCGTCTGCCTACTGGCAGATTTCGAGGCAGGAGATGTTTTCAACGAGCATTACAAGAATTAATCTCGCCCAAGGGTTACCACCCTTAAGAATGGTTTTTATAGACTTGCAGCTTTTTTCCACCAAGAGTTCATGTTTTTGTAGATGCATTTCAAACTACAGATTTATCAGGCTGACAGAAGAAATTTCCATTCGGCATCGCTTATTGGACTTCGAAGAAATATGCACATTTGCCTTGGAGATTTTACCAGGCCTCTGCGTGTAAACGATATTATTAAGTTGAAGGAAAGTAATGAGGGATTTTAACTTATCTAAATTTATGTTTCTATAAATGCTCGAATTCGATAGGTATAAAAGCAGGTATACAGTAGAGAGAAGCCCCACATTTTCTGTTGATAAGATTAAGTTACTTGAGAAAAAATACCGAGTATATTTGTAAATTCTAAATTTGTTCATCATGAACATCGCAAATAATCCATCTCTGATTGATAAGGAATTTTTTATGTTTAATCTAAGAGCATTAAAAAAGATTACTGATAACTTTTACAACAATGATGCGAAAAATGTTTTGGCTTCGGTCAAATACCACAACTAATAGTCTAAAAAAATTTTTTTAATTATACATCAAATTAAAAAAATAATTTCGGAAAACATCAGCCATTTCATGATGACTTTAGTTAAGTTATGATTACTTTAGTTAATGCTTTTTTTTTTTTTAGTTATCGTTACATTTCACTACAACTATTTGATTGCGATTAATAGTAATAGTAATCTAAATACTTAAATTTTGAGTTAATGGAAAATATTGCAATTTACATATTTCAGGTCACATGTGTTCTATATATATATATAAATTTCTCTAATATAGGTATAAAAACTCATGGTGATTCGAAAGCAATTATTCAAGCAAAATGGTATGCTATACAAGATTTATTTTCCGTTTAATAATTTTTCATGCTAAAAATTTTTTTATATGTATATTTAATGTGTTGAGTTCATCCCCTCCTCCACCATTTCTTTTTATATATTATTTCTATTTTAGATAAAATAATTATTTGCTTCTATTTCGGACTATAACTAATATTAAATGCTTTAATATGCAGTATTAATAAATTCTGTTATCTGCTTTATTAAAATGAAAATAAGTAGCTGAAACTGAAGTATGACATTTCATTTAAAAATAAGTAAATCGTCAATATGGAGATACCTTGTATTGTATATTGGAAGGACCATTGTGCTGACGGACGTCATGGATAAACATGCAAAGTGATCTATTTTTAAATGAAAGCTCATTTCATAATTTAAGGTTGTCGGGTTGTGATCAGATTAATATATGACCACAATGATGATCTGGAAGTCTTCAGCAATGTTTTTGCTGGTTTTTAGGACTGGTTTCGATGTGGTCTCATTGCTGAATTTTTTTATTCTAGTAGGTTAATTAGAAGCCAATTCTAATGAGTCCAGTTGCAAATACGCTTTTTAAATGATGACAGCTGACGAAGAATTATAGTGGGCAGCCTACTAGATACAGTAGTGGGTAGTCTGAAATATCAGCGTTATGAGATCATATTCTATTTTCTTTATTTAATTGTGACTTTTAACACAGAAACATTAAAAAGGTTAAGCTAAAGGTCATTTATGCATAATTATTTTTGCAATTATTTTCAAGTTAAAGACATTGATTTAATGACCTTGGTTAATGACACGCCATTTTTATTCGTTGATGTTGCCGACTCGGGTGCTGTGAGGTCTTCTCTTGCGATCACTCTGTTCTGAAATTCTGTTGTCTCTCGAGATAGATTGTTTGCCTTCTTGACTATATATTCTGCAGGAATCTTTGTAACATCCGACCTTGAATGATTCCTAATTGTTTTTGTTCCATTCTATAATTAATTTATATTTTTGGATCACTCAAGCACTTTCCAAACTGCCGTCTGCCAGACTGCCTCCCATAATGTTAAGGTACAATGAACATCTTAATATTGCTTTTTGAAAAAAAACTTAAGGAAGCAAGTGAAAAAGAAAAAAAACTTAAAAGGTCACACAAAAGCAAAGAAAAATTTAGCTAAACGGCCTAATACCAGTGATCCCACTGTTATCAAGTTATCTTCAAATTTGCTTGCCTTAACCCAGATGAAAATACTGATCCTAGTGATGCAGACAACATACCTCCTGCTAAAACTGAAGAAATTTCAAAAAATGTTGATAAGTTACATCTGGACACGAAAACAAGTATGGACACAGATCTCACTAATGACCACAATATTGCTTCTTCTTGTCCTGCACCCCATACTACTAAATATGTTCCTCAATTATAATTGACAACATACAAAATTCTGCTGAAATTCTTAAAAACTTCAACCAGATTACAAATTCAAAGATTGAAGGAAGCCTTTCTGGAGGCAAATTAAAAGTTTTCCAACCACACCTGATGACTACAGATACGGAAGCAAATTGATCACCTGAAACTTAAAGTCATACATTTGAACTGTCCCAAGAAAAGCAACTTAAAGTTGTAATTCGCGGACTGCCTTCAGATCTCCCAATTGATGTCATCATGTAGGAACTCCAAATTCTCAACTTTCATCCTGAATTCATCCCTCCACTTCGTAATCGTGCTGGTACCGGCAATCTACCTCTCTGTACCTAATAGTTCTACCAAAAAATGAACAAAACAAAAAAGAATTTTCGACCTATCCACATTATATTACTTTAGGGTCAAAGTTGAACCACTCAGAAGAAAATCAGGATCCAGCTAATGCTATAAATGTCAATAATTATATCATCATAGCAAAATCTGTACAAGAGACCCTCGATGCCTCAAATGTGCTGGACCTCACATACCAAAGAATGCACAAAAAAAGGCCAGATGAAGCTCCCAAATGCACCCTTTGCTCTGGAGCATACTGCAAATTTCTCAGGTTGTCCTAAAAACCCTGCTAATTTCACTCCTGCTCCTCCCCGAAAGTCAACGCTTGGACGGAGAGACTTAAAAAACAAGCACAACTAATGAAGCCGAGAACTCCAACCAATTGTCTCTTCCGCTCATCAGAGGCTTCTCCAACTCTTCCTCCTTCTTCAGATGACTTTCCAACTCTTCCTACCCAGACCTCTCACCATACTACTTCTTCCAATACTCTGCAGGCTTCCACAGAAACGCCTCCAATTCCACTCATTCTGCAACAATTAGTTGGGGTACTTTCAAATCTTTCTGTTTTAATAACTGCTCTTCAAAATCAGTCAATAACATTCAATAGATCGACCAATAATTCTATCTTATGACCACAATGACTTGGAACTCCAATAGTCTTAAAGGAAAAATTAATGAATTACAAATTTTATATCTGAAAATAAATCTCATGTAATTGCTCTTCAAGAAACACATCTTCGGCCAGGCGATTCCTTCAAAACTCCAAATTATATCATATATCGCTCCGATCGTCTTACCCACAGAGGAGGAGGCACGGCTATCTGCATTCATCAAAATATTAATCATCATCAAATTCATTTTACTACAACCAGCTTTGAAAATTCTGCTATCGTTATTAATCTCAAGAATAACCTAAAAATTACTGTTGCTAGCATATATCGCCCTCCAATTGGTAGATTCTCACACAAGAACTTGATACAATAGCGAACTCCAATCAACAAGTACTTCTACTTGGTGACTTCAATTCAAGCAACCTGTAATGGAATAATGGACGCAACAACATAAATGGTTCTATTCTCTTCGATTGAACAAATCTTAATGCCTTCAATGTTATTGCTCCTAATGATCCCACATATTTCTGCCTTCACAATCCTTGCAATAGTACTCTTGACATCGCACTTCTTAAAAATTTAAACGCCGGGCCTGCTTCTTCTATCAACGATCTTTCCAGTGATCATAACCCTGTGATAGTTGAAGTCTGTCATAATTCATTTACACCCTTCCTCAATAGCATAATCACAACTACCGATTGGAATATTTTTGCTAAAATTCTCTCTCAAAGCATTCCTGGTAATCCAGTCATCTCCAATATTCAAGAAGACAAAATAATTGATAAATTCAACTATGCTGTTACTTCTGCTATCAACCTTGCTAGCAAATCTAAAGAACTCAATACACCACACCAAAAACTTCCTACTGAAATCACCTTTAAAATTGCGGAAAAAAAACAGAATTCGAAAAATTATGGCAAGATCCCAGGTTTCCTCCGTTCAAGCAATCCGTCAACAAGCTTCGAAAAGAAATAAAGCAAATGATTCCCAAAATTAAAAAATGACAGATGAAATGAATTTTTATTAGGCCTAAATCCAGAAGAAATTCTCTCTTCAAAATTAACAAATATTTAACCAAAAAATATCCCCAAATTCCTCCACTGGTTGGATCCTCAAGTCTTATATTCCCATCTTCTGATAAAGCGAACTCTTTTTGCTGAAAACTTTGAACTCTCCTTTTCAAGAAAACACTGAACCTTGCGATTACTCACAAATTGAGCATGTTGAAGATACAGTAACTTCCTTTTCAGCTGATCATCAAAATTATCATAACAATATTTTTTTTTTTCTCCATCTGACATAATTAACTTAATCAAGAATCTCAACATTCGTAAATCTTCTGGACCTGACAACATTCCAAATAAAGCCTCAATGTGTCTCCCCCTTAATGCCATTACTCATCTTGCAAAAATCTACAACAGCTGTACTAAATATCACTACTTCCCTCCTATCTGGAAAAAGCAAATATCATCATGTTCCTAAACCTGGCCAAGATAGGAAATTTCCTCAAAATTACCAGCCCATCAGTCTCCTTAGCTGTGTAGGAAAACTCTTAGTGAAACATATTACTTCTTTTTGAGATAAAAATTCCATAATTCCAGCAGAACAATTTGGATTCCGTCAACATCACTCAACTTGTCATCAACTTCTACGTGTCACCAATATCATCACTGAAGGATATAACTATAAATTTTTTACAGGAGGATTTCTAGATGCCAAAAAGCTTTCGGTCGACTGTGGCACAATGGACTGATCTACAAAATGATCAAACTTCAATTTCCAACTTGGATCACACTTATCATTACAAATTATCTTAAAAATAGAACCTTTCAAGTTTGACTTCATAATGAATTCTCCAAAATTTTCCGTATTTGTGCTGGTACACCTCAAGGAAGCGTGCTAAGTCCTATTCTCTTCAATATCTTTACCTACGACTTTCCTGAATGCACTAACATTTCCACTTGCCTATTTGCTGACGATTCTGCTGCTCTTGCCCGAGGTGCTTCTATTCTTTGTGTCATCAATACTCTTCAAAATTTTCTGAAATATCCTAGAGGATTGGCTAACTAAATGGCGCATAGCAATTAATGTCTCTAAATCTCAAGCTATCATTTTCCGAAAAGGACACGCCAGACAACCATATATTAATCTCTCCCTTTTGATCAACAAATTGAATGGGCAGCTAATATTAAATATTTCGGCTTAATTATAAACTTACGTTTCGAGCTCATATTCAAAAAATCAAAGAAAAATGTTGGAAAAAATTTTATCTCACTCTACCACTCATTAATAAATTTTCTAAATTAACTTTGTCAAACAAACTTCTGCTCTACAAACAAGTTCTTAGGCCTATCCTTACCTATGCTGCCCCAATCTGGGGTCTAGCTGCACAATCTAACAAGAAATCTGTACAAATTATTCAAAACAAACTTCTTCGTATTATCACTGGTGCACCCTGGTTTGTCCGCAACTCTACAATTCATCAAGATTTAAAAATTGATTCTATTGACAACTATATTACTAAACTTTCTAGAAATTTCTTCAATACCATTGCTACTCACGAAAACCCTCTCATCAAGGCACAAACTATATTTACGCAATTGAATGGAAAATACAAGTATCCTTTCTCTACTTCTAAATGGAATCGAAGCCTCAAACCTCCATAATTTCCTGCTCACCTATCTCTTTTTAAATATTTTACTTCAATGCATATTTACTGATCATAAATTTCTTGTTACGTTTCCATCACCGATGATTTACATTTTCTTACTGTCTTCTTTTTTTTTTCTCTCAAATCATACGATTACTATTATCTATTTATCATGACTTTCTTTCCTTCTGCCTTCACATACCATTGAGTAGATGAACGCTTCGCGTTCAGGCACTCGACATCTTTATTCAACAATGATGAATATTGCTTTGAAACTAAATAATGCACTGAACACAATATCTTCCTTATGATTGGTTGAACAATTGTGTTTCTCCCTCAAGCAACATATGTGGATAATTTTCTTTTTCATTTATAATAATTTTCCAGAATGATTTCTTCTTTCTTAAATGAAAAATAAATTAAGAAATTATTCAAGGATTTCAATAAATTTCTTTGTTTTGAAGGATGTTATTTTCATTGCCGTCGAGCCTCTAATATTGTATTATTCCTCTCTGTTAAAAGATGATTTTAATGAAGTGAAATAAAAAAAGTAGAAACGTAAACATATATTAATTTTCACTTTGTTGAAAACGTGGTCTTTTTATATTAATTTAATTTTAGTTTATATTTCAAAATATATTCAGCATGCACACGCATGGTAAAAATAAATTAAATGAGGTAAATAAAGCCAAATATTTTTTATGTTTAAGTGCAAACATTCAGGTTTTTCCAACCGGCACTGTATTGACGTGCACGTGTATTTCATTCTAAATTTTTAGTAAAATAAGTTTCCTTACAAAATGCTTAGAAATATCAAAAAATTTTTTTAGTTAAAAAAAAAAAAAAATGGTTTAGTTAATTTGTATATATGTTATACTGCAACAAATATTCTTTATAAATTTAATTTTAGGATAGTGGATTTGGTTCCTTAAATTTCGTTATTTCTTACAATGAAATAAATGTCATAAAATAATTTTAGTGATTTGTTTTTAATTATATTACAAACAATTCTTCTAAGCTTTTTATCAAAAGTAAATTTTTCTATTCTCAAAGTTAACAGCTGTTTTTGAGCTAAATGCTATATGTAAAAATTATTTTTGTCATTACAACAACGCTTTTAGAGTTCATACAAAATAAAATGTGAAATGTGTCTTATGTGTTATTAATTAAGAATTTTGAAAATTGTTCAACTGATTTTATTTAGATAGCGCACTATTTTAACTATAATAAATTTATTTTATAAATTGCAACTTCACAATATAATTCTTTTTTTTTTATATATATTAAATAACAATACCTTTCCATTTCATGCATAATGCTCATATGATGAATTCTATCAATTATTGAAAATATTTAAAAATTTTATTATTTCTAATAAATATTGTTTCTTGTTATTTTTATAGACCCCAAATTTTGTTTTGTTCGATACATTACGAGGACATTCATCAGCAATTTCGTCTGTTAAATTTAGTCCAGATGGAAATACCTTAGCAAGTTGTTGTGAGTAAAATCTTATGAAAGTCTTGATATTTATAAAATTTAATGACTGACATTTCGTCTAATGCTATTTATTTTTAATGAGTATTAGAATTCTTTATTTAGAAAAATCAAATAGATTTTTTAAATATTAATTTCGCTCTACAAATATAATTGTGTGGTGCGAAAACATTCATAAACAGTTGAATCCCCATTTTTGTTTAATAAAAATGACAATGTATTTCTTAAGATAACTTAAAAAGATTGTGTATTCATTAATCATGGGAAAACAATCTGTAGAATAGTAATTTTCTTTTATTATTTATCCATATGTTTACAGTTTTGTTTCCTATTCATAATTTTTTCTTTGTAATTTCTCGTCATCTGTGCAAAATGAAATGGCAATCAACAAATGAGCACCAGTTTAATATTTTAAAAATAAATTGTATGAAATTAAATATTACTTTTTCAATTAATATAAATATTTTTTTATATTGCATAATTATACAAATTCTGAGCAATGAAGTAGTTTCCAATTTCCACTATTTAGTTTGAAAAGCAAATAAGAATTTTTATTGAAGTAGCTACATTTCTAATTAAATTTAAAAAAAATTTAATTATAAATGTAGTTAAAAGAATTTTTTATATTGCTTTTGCAAATTTTGAACATGCCATTTTAGTGTAAAGTAAAAATAAATAGGATGGGGGTTTCAGTTTGAAATAATATTCTTAAATTCATATCAATAAAATTAGTTTCAGTTTATTTTATTATATTATTTTATTAAATCACTTAAAAGAAATTTTCTTAAGAAATGTATATTATATTTTAATATCCCAAATTTAGGACTGAATGTTTTGTTTTCTTCTAAATTAATTTTGGCCTTCAAAATCTGATTCAGCAAGACAAGAAATAAGGCATAATAAGGATTTAAAAAATAAAAATAAACATGAAATATAATATTCTTTTTTTATATGCATTTAAAACATCAAGATATTAAAACCTTCTGCGTTGGAAAATGTTTCATTACAAAATGGGAAACTAGTTTTGAAGCTCTAGTTAAATCTGTTTATATGAATACAGAACAAACCAGTTTTTCACTTTTTGTAATCAAATACTTTCCAATACAGGAGCTTCAATAACTTGTTGATGCATAAATATGAGAAAGCTAAGAATTTTTTAAAAGGGAATAATAAATTCTGGGACAAAGAAGTAATGTTATAATGACTGAGAAACTTGTCAGAAATGCATGAAGTTTGTATAAAAAAGCTATAAAATAGCATTTTGTGTCTCCTATTCTGTTTCTTAAAAGAAAAACCTAAATTAGAAAAAAATAATTCATGTTTTAAATTTGACATTAATTGCAGCTATGAAAATGAAATTCATTTCATACACACATATATAAAAAGATAAACAATAAATGCTAAAAAAAAAAAAAAGTATATTGAATGGAAAATGTACAGATATAGAATGAGAAATAATCTGTCCAGAAAATCGATAAAAAGACCCATGAGAAAACATTACTATTACTTTAATGTAAGAAAATAAAAATGAAATTTAAATTCAGTTTTAAAGATATTTCATTTAAAAAAAATATGTCCCTATTTCTATAAAATTTATCTATTTAATTATGAAACTTCCTAATGTCTCAACCATATTTTTGTTAAATGAAGAGTTGTTTCTATAAATGAATTCAGATGGATGCAATTATTTGTTAACAATATAAAATTAAATTCTTGTTTTCCTTGCTCAGTGTCATTATTTTTTACTGAAATCAGATAAAGTAAATTATGTTAGTAAAATACAAAAACATCCCTCAAAAATTCTTTTAAGAGAAATATATATATTTTTAAATACGGATTTTCTGTTTTGCAGCCTATGATAAATCAATAAAACTATGGTCTGCTGAAGATGGATCATTGGAAGGAAATTTATTAGGCCATACTAGAGTGAGTTCAATTTTATTAATTTTTGACTAGATTTATTTTGATTTATTTATGTTTTAAAATAAAGGATCTATTTTAGTTTGCAAAAAAAGCTATATTTATATATGAATAACTTTTATTTTCCAGGGTATATCTGATATTGCATGGTCATCAGATAATTCTCGTATTGTTAGTGCTTCAGATGATAGAAATTTGAAATTTTGGGATGTTCATACAGTATGTAATATTGCATATCTTATTTTAGTTTGTTTTCCTTGCTGTTTACAAAACACAATATTGTGCGATATAATAAATCTATATTTATTTATAAAGTAAATTTTAAGTGATCATTAATACGGGCAAAATTAAATAACTTTGATCTTTTGCAGCATTTCTTTTTGAAATTCTGCTATCCAGACAATGAAAAATAATATTCTTTAACATAATTTGAATTTTGTCTATTTTGCATAAATGTAATAAATCATATGAAAGCTTTAGTTGACCTGAAATTACTAGGTGACAACAGAACTGAGAAGTTAAGTAAAGTCTGGAAAATTCTTAAAAATATCTAAAAATCAGGGAAAATAGCTGATATAGCATTTTACTTCAAGTGTGTGAGCACGATCAACGATTTTATAGGATCTCTACAAATATTATCATATATGCAGTCAGCGATTTTTGCATGCTTGGCAACATGTATAATTACTCATTTTACTGCAATGTTGCATCCAGTTTTTTTTTTTTATGATGGGCTTACAGCTGGATTTATCTTATTTGTAAATACTTTTTTGACTTTGTGTATTTTTTTTACTCGTGCTCTTTGCTTAAGCCTATTTAGAAGAGCAAGGTTTTTAATATTTTGTTAGTTATTATTTTATTATTAATTATTTGTGAATTAAATTGATATAATTCTTTAGCATCTGCACTGATTGATATTTGTTAATCATATATTTAATTATTGAAAATTGTCTAATGAATTATTTAATCACCCCTCAGCATATGCATTGAATGTATACTTTAATTAGTTATTTGTGAGTTTAATTGCTATAAAGTATTTAATTATTAGTTGTCTTAAATTGGCCTCCACTATAGATGTAATTATTGAAAAAAGGAAACTTTAATGATATGATGTTGCTTTTAAAAAATACATTTAAGGAGAATTGCTGTTCACCATATTTCATGACATTTTGTTATTTCTTTTGTGAGCTTTTTAAAAAAGATGAAAATTATTAAAATAAATCAAGTAAATTCCATTTAATAATCTTAAATTATTTGAAGTAGATTGTTTGGTACTTACGTATCAACGATACCTTTTGACAGTTGCCAATAAAAGAGCACACGCTCCAACCGCAGCTACAGATTTGGCAGTTTTTAAGTGGCGCCAATCTACACTTAAAATTTATGTTCCAAATAATAAAATATATAAAACGCTTCCAAAATTCAAAACACTTTATTTAAACACAAAGTAGTAAAATAGATTTCAGTGGAAAACAGGCCGATATAGAGTTTAATTGGGATATTTTCGTTGTTTTGGCAAAAATATTTCGCTCCTGAAAAATAAAATTGCATCGTGTTCTGTTTCTGGCAAATCCGAAATACGCATTTTCGTAGCACTACAAAATGGTGTCAAAACTCAGCAAATCTGTAGCTGATAGATTGCCGCCAATTAAAAACCGCCAAATCTGTAGCTGTTAGATTGGCGACACTTAAAAACCGCCAAGTCTGTCGCCAAGGTATCGTTAATACGTAAGTATCGATTGTTTTAATAGATTTTTTAACTTGTTCATTCAATTTTTTAAAATTCAAATTTCATAAAATGTTATTTTTTTCATATTAAATAACTGGTGTTATTAATGTACATTGTACACGTAGAGTGATTCTGAGTATGGAGAAATACAGGAAACTAATATAGTTAGTTACTGTAAGTCAGGAAATGTTTTAAATTTAGCAGAGATTTTTTTTACAGTTTCTGTAGCTATCATGATTTACTTTAATTAAAAATGTATTATTAATAAGCTAAAATAAATTTTGTTAATTCTTTTTATTCTAATTAATAAAATATTCCTCTTTCAGGAAAAATGTCTTCTGACTTTCAAAGGTCATAAAAACATTGTGTTTTGTGCTGCTTTTAACCCTGATTCCAGTTTAATATTATCTGGATCTGTAAGTATTTATTATTATTATAAGTACTTGAAACACATAGCAACACATTTAAAGCAAAGATTTAAGACATTTTAAAAATCTTTTTACAATTTTCATTTATTTGAAGGATGAAGAAGTTGCTAAACTGTGGGATGTAAGATCTGGCAAATGCATACACACCATGAAAGTTCATGGTGATCGAGTAACTGCTGTGAGTTTTTTTAACTTTTTTTTTTTTATTCTGTAGAAATTTATCTAACAATTATTACTTATAATAAACAAATCTAAATTTTTTATTCATGATAATACTCCACTCAACTAAATTCATTACAAAATAAATGCTATATACATTTCAACTATGAAGGTTATACTAATGGTATATGTACTTTCAATTTTCTCTTTCAAGAATTGAATAATATTTAATTATTTTTTTTTTAAATTTGTATACTAATTCATCTTAAGTAATGAGAAATGCTATGTTCTTTAATTAAATTTGTCAAATATTTATGTAATCGAGAAGTCATCGAAAAATTATGTTCTATGTTTACAAACTGGTTTCTTTTATATCAGAGGAAAGAGCTTGAAGATGCATACATGATAGTTATAATGAAAATAATCATTATTCTATATTCTTATTACTTTTTAGTCATTTTATGATTATTTAATATACTTTTTTCTTAATTTTAGGTTGGCTTTAATTCCCATTTAAATAATTGGTTTACTAGTAGTTTGGATGGTTTCTGGTATGTTACATTTTAGTGAATTTTATTAGTATTTATCATAAAAGTTATTCTCTTTACATTATAACCAATTTTATAATTTTGCTTTTATATAACATATTTTAAATTGGAAACAAATTTGCACTGTATTATTATTTTTTTTTTTTTTTATTTGGGTATTAGTTCTTATTTATTTCTTTTATTATCATATTCAACTCTAGTCATGTAACTATATCATTAGTTTTCTTTATAATTTCTTATATTGATTCATCCCTGGTAGCAGCCTAGTGGCTAGTGCTCTGGCCTTAGGGTCTTTAGGTTTGAATCCTGGCTGTGGCATGGATGTTAGTCAGTGATTCAGAATCCACTTTTAAACTTGTAGGTCTCTGTGTAAATTAGTCTTTGTGTGTAAAAAAAAAAAAAAAAAAAAAAAAAATGACTGTAGAGCAACAAAAAAACAAACCAAAACCCTCCTGTTAAAATAAATTACTGTATTTATTTTAATACATTGTTCATTTCTCTTTTTAAAACAAGCTCTGCCATAAGTTTAAAAATAATTATATAAATTAAAAGATAAATCAGTTGATTTTTTAAAGTATGGAATTTTTTAAAAAATGAATTTGATTTGTAGCTATAGAAAATGTACTATGTCTGTTAGAATAAATATATTTAATTTCAAAACAATTTTGTTTAAACAAAATTATTTAATTTCAATTTAACAATTATTGTCTTTGAAAAGAAATGTTGAATTGAATTTATTCAAAAATTTAAAGAATCTTTATATTGTAAGAGATAATTAACATGGATGTATGTATAAAATGTGGTATTAAAAATTTTGGACTTGAATAAACACTTTTTTTTATGTATTTTCTTGCTAATGTATAACTTAAAGTCTTGTAAATTTTAATAATTAATACAAGTATTATATTATTCTTTTATATTTAACTTCAATTAATATGTAATGGATAAAAAATCATGTAAGGAATATGATTAATTCATTAAGCATATTTCTTTCTATTACTAAAATTAGTCTCTTCGCAATTTTAACACAGTAGTAGATAACATTTGGTATACTGGCTTAAGTAAATTCTAAATTTAGTTAGGTAGGGAGATAATGTAATAAAACCAAAGAAAACTTCCTGGAAAATAAGTTATTATAAATGAGTTATAAATTTAATGTTAGCATTAAATTCAAATTTATTGTTCAAGATGATATGTCATTTATAATCCTTTTATTTTGCTAATTATAACCATCACTTTAATGATATATTTCAGTGCTATTTATGATGACATTTTTAATATAGTATTTAAATTGAAATATAAAATACATTAAAAAAAGTAGGAATAGAAAAACAAAAAAGGATAAGCAATTTAGAAAATGTCGTTATTTTATCAGGGCCTTAGCAACATTATATATATATATATATAATATTTGTTCAATACGAATAAAACATATGAAACCTATAATAAAATATCTTGATTTCTTATATATATTTTTAATATTGGTATACTTTGTCAATAGCACAGAAAAATTTTATTCCTGTACAATAGATTATTAAACTATAATAAAATCAAATATCCATGTAAAATTTTATCGCAAGTTGCATTTGAGATTTTAATTTAAAAAAAAAAAAAATTTTTTTTTTGTACCTATAGCTTATTATTCACAGCTGTATCAAAAATAAGAACAAATACACATATATTTAATTTATCACACTAAGAAACTTGAAAAAAAAATTTCAATATTGTATGACAGTGAAATAAATTTTATAACAGATGAATTAAATAATTAATAAATATTAAAATTTTTTATTTCAGCCATGTGTTTGACTCTAGGTCTAGGCAAGTTGTTTACAGTTTTGGTAAGAAAATGCATATTTCTATATCTTTTCATATAAATTGATAAATCAGTTTTTTTATAGGTACTATTTTTGTTTAACATCTACAATTTCATAACTTTTGACATGAATCCATAGTTATGTAGAAATCTTAATACTTAAGGCTCCTTCACACCAAGGTGTGAAAAACGGTGATGCATTAAGCGGCAGAGAGGAAAATTGTTTTGTCACCCTTTCACGTATGCATCAGAAATTATATTACTTAAATCACATACATGAGGATATTTTTTTACTTTATTTATTAAGATTTTGTCAAAAGGCAGAGACATTTCACAGAGAACAGGCACCAAAATGAAAAAGTTGTACAGCTACCAAAGGATAAGTTGCAAGAAAAGCAGCAGTAAAATCTATTTGATCCTTATTAGCCACATGATCAAGTCACATGATACGACTAGCATTTGAGAGTTAAAAGTTAGGCAACTTGAAGCGGTGGATTTCAGGCAAACATGGTGATTGAATGCTTGTGATTATCACCGCTTCACACTTCTGTGTGAAGGAACCCTTAATGCCTCTACCTATTGTATAGTAAAAGTATGTTAAAGTAATATTAGCTCATTCAACTCAAAAAAATAAATGCAGGAACATTTTTTTTAAGTTATGCATTAATTTATTTTATTTATTTTTTTGTAAAATTTCTATAATATGATGCATAAAAAGCAAGAATGAATGATTTATTATTGATCATTAAATTAGTGAAGGAGCTTCTATTTCATATGCTAAATTTACACGAAATGGAAGATATATTTTGGCATCTACGTTAGATGAGTAAGTATTATAACTCAACTTAAAAGTTAGAAAATTCTTGATTTTTAGGTTAAGTTTGCAATTTTTGAATAGAAAATTAATATCGATCAGATGTAACTAGTCTTAACTTTTTTTTGGCTCAATATGAGGGAAGAAATTGCTTTGGATTGCATATACTAATTTTGATAATAGTTTTGAATAAAACAAAAAAAAAAAGTAAATGATGAAAAAGTAATGATATATATATATATCATTCTCAAAGAAAAAACTTATTGATTTTTAATTTTGTACAAAAGAATTATTTAAAAACAAATTAGTAAAAATAAAAATATTTTAGGAAATGAAAATACATATTATAAACAGGTATTTAAAGAAATATTACTTCTGTTTGTTTTTATTCAAATGATGAAATGTGCTTTCATTTGCACGAAAAAATGAATCCATTTATATTAGGTTTCCATGAAGTGTAAATGCTATTCTAAAAAAAAAAGTTTTCAACATATTCATTTGGCATTAAGGACTTACTATTTTTCATTTATTTGTTAACATATTGGCTTCATTTGCTTTTCAAATATTGCTAAATAAATTTTGCTACCTTTTAATTTAACTGCCGATTCTCTTTAATATAGTTAAATTAGCAGCTGTTTTTGTGCCCTTTGTTAATGTTTTATTTTATATATTACATATGAATTAATTGTATTTATTTTTTTTTTTTAGTACTATCAAACTGTGGGACTATGCTCATGTAAAGGTATGTATTTTTAAAAGTTCTTAATTTTATTGTTTTAGTGCAATGTCTGTAATTCTATTTTAAGTAAATATGTTGAATAAAACTTTTATTAGAAATAATGACATGATATATGCAGTCATTGTTATAAAAGAAATTTTTCTTATTTTATGCTTCAAATACATCATAATTTTTAAAAAAAATAAGCATCTATTTTTATATTTTACTATTGTACGTTCACAATTTTTAAAAGGAAAATACATGCTATTGTTTATTTTCTTGATATATTTGAAGAATCAAAACTTAACTGTTCTGAGGGAAAATTATCTTATCCAATACATTAATTATTATACATTAAAAAATTTTTTTAATAGTTAAGAACATTTATTTTTTTTACATATTGATTCTGTTATTAAAGAAAAAGAAATCATTGTAATTGTATAATTGTCTATATATCATTGTAATGTCCTGATGTATTCTTGATTTTTTTTTTCTTAAAAAAAAAAATATTGAATTCTTGAATTAAGATTTTTTATTTAAAATTTACTGTTTCCATTATAAAATGCTCACATTCACATTATAACCAGTTTTTATGTATCGAATATAGACATATTATAGTTAAATGTTTTATATCTTGTATCTAGAAAAGTCTCGTAAAATTATTTAAATGTTTTTATATCATTAAAAACAAATTATATATCTTTATTTGTATTGAGTCTTTTTAACTATTTTAAATTAACGTAATTTAAACGTATATAATATATAAATTTTTTATTTACTTTTCAGTATGTAAAGAAATATACTGGACATACAAATAACAGATATTCAGCATTTGCTGATTTTATTACTCATGGCAAAGTAAGTTATAATTAAGATCTGTTTTTAAAATTTTTTGTTAATTAAAAAGCTTTACTTTTATTTAAATTGTACTGTGTGATTATAGGCTTGTGTATTTTTTAATTAATATAAAATGGAATTTAAGTACCTATTTTGTTAGAAATGTATATTCTTATAAAAAATATGATTTTCACTTGCTTGTTTATAAAATAAATAGCGTTTCTAATATATAATTTAAAAATATTAATTAGTAATTTCATATGTTAGGTTCTGTATAAAATTTAATATTGCATTTCCATACTAAGTACATGGGTCAAAAGACATAAAAAAGACAAGCAGCAAAAAGTGCACTAGTTATCTCATATCCAGTATGGGCATATTTGATTTAAAAATCATTGATATATTTTAGAATGCTTATGGTAAACAAAATAAAAATGCATGGTTACAGATTTTAAAAAACAGTTTTTTTTTTTTCCAGATAATAATTTTTTTGTTTAATTTTGACTCCAGACTATTGGATACATGTTCCATATTTTTATTTGTATTTTTTCGAGTTTTTCTTCCATTTACTGTTGGACATTCTTTATACAGCTTATAAATTTATTTCTTCATTCTCTTAATTATCCATTTTTGCATTAATTGGTAGCCATAAATTTTTATTAATAGAATCAGTTTCTTGGTTTTGTTATTCAAGATTTTCAAAAAATGTTCATTCCGAACCGTTTTTGAGAGAAACTGTTTTGAATTTGGTATAGCCCAACTGCCAGTTGCATGAGCAGCATTTTATTGATTGTCGCCTTGTTTTGTAGCTTTGAATAATTCAGTAGGAATGTTCTAATAAATATGCAAGAAAGTTTGGAAGGATTACATAAGTTTTCAATTCCAGAAAAAAAAACTTTTGGAATTAAACAAATATAAATGTCGCCTTTAGAAAATGATCTTGAATTCCACTTTTAAGTTTTTTTTCCTTCTGAAGAACAGATAAACAGAAAAGTAAAGAAAAAGTGTGTCCATAAGTACAATATACTCTCGCTCCTCACTCATAGTCATAGGTAAATTAAAGTAACATTTTCAGCTTAGTGAAAATTTTTTAATTTGTTTAAAAATTATTGTGCAAAAATACAATATCAATTAAAGTAAAGACATGGCTTTTCAATATATTTTCACTAAATGACATTTGCAAATTGATTTTGATCATTATATTGTAAGTTTTCCATGAATCTTCAAAAATACAGGTAATGAATATTTAAAAGCATTTATAAAGAAACAGCTTATTGCTTATAATATAAATAAAAATAAAAAAATGAATATCTAAAAAATTTTTATTATATATTAATGTTGATAGGATTTTTTTAACTGTCTAGGTATAAATTATATATATATATATGTAAGTTAACGATGACCTACATATAATCTGTATTTAAATAAAAATTGTGTTTTTAATTTCAGTTTGTAGTATCTGGATCTGAAGACGGATGCTTATATGTATGGCACCTGAATAAAAAAGAAATTGTCCAAAAAATTGAAGCTCATGAAGGTATAGAAATTCATATTAATTGTGGTTTTATTTAATTAATCTTAAAAATAAGCAATATCATAATGCAAAGTTATGAAATACTTAGTTTTTGGTCCATAATTTTGCCCACCTGTTACGCTTCCAATCGATCATAATTTTGAAATATTTATGAAAATATAATTATATTAGACTTTAAAATATTTATGAAAAAAATATACATTTATTCTTAAAATTATTTTATCATTTTGTGATAGATGTTGCCTTATGTGTGGATTGTCATCCAAATGAATACTATTTGGCATCTGGGAGTCTGGAAAATGACAAAAGCATCAAATTATGGAAATCCAGTTGATGTTCTGGGATTGAAAATTATCTAAAGGATATATTTTTCATCATTGTGATTTCCATTAGAGTCATGTATTATATATACCATTTGTTGCAACAATATTGCATTGTATATTTCAAAATAAATTTTATACACTTTTATGAGTATTTTTTTTCCCTTCAATTCTCTATTAACAGCTACTACACCGGTACATATAAATTGCTTTGATAAATATCATAATATATGATGATTTCATAATTTATATTTTAACAAAAATTAAAGTTTTTGAAATTTTTTTTTTATAGATGTTTAACAAATTAAGTTTAACAAGTGCCACTTGAACATTTTATTTTCTATGCAACTGAAATGTTAATATTTATAAAAATATATCTAATATATGTAAAATTCTAATAATAGAAAGGAATTTCAACTTTTAAGTTTGTTAAGAGGATAATATGTGAAATTAATTAAAAACAAAGCACATTAAGTCTGAAATACAAACATTATTGTTTCTTTAATTCTCTTAGCACATTTTTTTTTAAAAAAAAAAAAAATTAACTTTTATTCAAGAAATAAATATTTAATAATTTTTAAGTATGCATTATATAATTTATGAGAGATTTATATTGATATCTTGGTGATCAATTTTAAATTAAAAAAATATTAATTAAATTATAACAATGAAATGTTCATACATTAACCATCAGACATTGGATTTTGCAAGTATTATTTTCCTTCATTTGCCTCTTTCTATTAACCTTTTTCTAAGATTGTTCTGCCATTTATTATGTTTGTGTGGACATTTCACAATACTTGTGAAATTTACATACTGAAGGTTCGATATCTAAACAAGTATTAATCACTTAGATTTTGTTTGTATTCCATTTATAAAATACAGTGAAACAAAACGAATTTATAAACGCTGTGCTTGCGTAAATATAGTAGCAAGTAAGCTAAATTAATGTGCTTCACAGCAAACACTTTTTGCGACTTAATTTTTTTTCTGAGATATTACATCAGTTGATGATGTAAATGGTGTCTTGATAATCCAAGTTCGTCAAAGCATTTAGAAAATTGAATCACTGAAAACTTAAATTAAACAGACCTCCCCATTCCAAAATAAAGGTATTTAGAAACATTGAATCCCAAGACAAAATCCACTTTAAAGAAAAAAAAATCACTAAGTTTTTAAAGGTAGTTTTGGGATTTTTATGAAAGATTAAAATAAGAAATGCCATCCAGCTTTAGTTTAGTAAAAAAAGGAAAATAATATTTGAAAAGTCAAATATATTTTATTCAGTGGTTTTTATTATATTGCGACTAAATGAAGAGATTCTGTCGTCTGTTCTGTTTGCTAGAATGTAGGATACCTATCTAGGTAATTTTTCTCTTATCTTATTAACATTGATTAGCTAGCATGACCCATTTTAAAATTGAGCTAATTAAATGTAAGTTCTTGTACTAGAGTTTTACAATAAAATGCACAAATCTGTTTGGGTCAAATGTATTTGTTAAAAATTAAATCTAAAAATTAAAATCTAGAAAAAATCGAAACAAATACTAAAATAAAATTGTTAAATCTGTATTGTATCATGCATCAATTCCTTAATTTGCTTTTTTTTTTTTATTTATGAAATTATGTTAATTTTTATCACATAAAAAGAAATGAAACATATATAAGTCAAATAATTTTGAGGTTTTTACTCATAACATATATGGGCATTTGTTTTTAAGGTTTTTTTTTATGTCCTCGATTAATTTCAATTTTTAATTTTTATTTATTTATTGATTGATTTTTGTTCTTGCATTAAGTTCTAAATTTTATGAGTAACCTGTATATATAGGCACAACCAATTGCAATTTTTTTTTTTTCCCAAATAACAATGGGATTATGCTGTCTTCATTTGACTGAATTTCCTTGTCCTGAGTTAAAAAGCAGACTTCAGACTTGTTTCCACAATGATAAGTTAAAAGAAATTTAAATACATGCACAACATTTACACTGAACTTCCCAAAGCTTCTTCTTCCAATCTGTTAGCTTCAGAGGTTCATTCCATGACTTTAGCCAGAGTGAATACCGCTTTGAGGTCGCAGCCAATTCATGCATGATACGCTGCTAAATATCCCTGGTATGTCCTTGCAGTGCTCCTGTCCTAGATCTGCTCAAACAGCTTTAGCTAGACTAAGGACTGGCCACATTAAGAGTTTGACCTTCAATGGAGACACGAGAAGACATATACCCTTTGTCATTGTTCAGCCATCGCGTCTCCCTCCCATCTCATCGATTGCTGGTGCCTCTGTGAGGCAACTATTGAATGAGGGGAGGACCGTTTACGATCTATTGATACAGCATGATCTAATGGACTTGGTTTAGATTCTAAATCAAGGGGATAAGCAAACAACACAACACATTTACATCCTTACAGAAAAACATTTAGTTTTATATTGTATTTTTTTTTAAAATCCTACACCCAACCTGGGCTAATCGGCCATGCATACTCTGTCTTGCAGCCCAATATAAATGCGAAAAGACAAATGAGAAAACATTTCCAATGTCCTTTAATTTGGAGCAAATAAGGAGTCCATTCATAGAATCATCCCCACACAGAGGGCATGGGACAGAAGAGCTTACAGCCATTTTATTGAGATGCTGCTGGAGGTCCGTCAACAGACGACGCCAATCCTCTTTGTAAATCAAAAGGAATCCCGTTATCTTATAAAATATACTCCCAACTTTTCCCAGCAGCAATATTACTCTACCAGAGTTTCTTATGTCCTTAAATTTGGGCGTGATCACTGATTTATAGTTTCTTAAGGAGAGATTTGGTTTGGTTTTTGTCACTCTACGGTCATTTTGTACACACTTTTAGACTAAACAGACAGGGACCTACATTTAAAGTGGAGTACGAACCGCTAACACAAACATCCATGCCACCTCCTGGATACGAACCTGTAGTACTGAAAGCCAGAGCACTAGCCAATTGGGCATCTGGCCACCGTACTGTAAAAGAGGTGAGAATGGTGTTGTGACAAAAACAAGGCCGACTTTGCAAGTGCATCCACCTCTTTACTGCCAGGAATCCCAACATGATTTGGGATCCATTGGAGAACAATTTTCCTCCCATTTTCTATAAGATGACTAATAGTTTTTTACAAAGAACTTCTTCGAAGAGGAGGAATACCAATTTACCAAAGTTCGGAATTGCAGTCTCGGGGAATCGATAAAGAACAATTGTGTTTCCTGCTAGCGAGACTTTAAAGCCTCGGCGGCAAGAAGCACTGCAGAGATCTCCCAATCAAAATTGTCACGAAAGGCCACTATAGGTTTTTTTTTTGAGTTGAAAGAACTGGAAAAATGTCCCAGTACCAACATTTCTAGTAATGGAATCGGTGGTGATCCATCAGTATATAGCATGGAGTCAATCAGGGAGCGGATATCTTTCATAAATAGTCGCAATTGCAAAAGATTTTAGCTCTGCCTCAGAAAAATTTTCTTATTACATGGAAGAATGATCTCAAGATTCATTTTTAGCAAGTTAGCATGCAAGTCAGCCAGTGAGGGCCTGTCTATCAATAATGGGCAAACGGAGTCTCTCATAAATTTCATCGACACGGTAAAAAAAAAAAAAAGTAGATTAGCATTTCAATATCTTTTGTAATAGGTTTATAATTTTTCCAATAAAAACCATTTTTTCTGAGCAACTTTTCACAAAGAAATAAGTTTCGGTTTTATACATGAGTACATCTAAACTTTCTTTTTACATGATAGATACGTTCTTAATAATACGTGAAAAGAATTAGTTTAATTTGATTGGATTGAAATCTTGGTTAATGAATGAAAATTACGTATAATTCCTTTAAAACGTTTCTTGTCAAAATTATTTTCAATTTCTACTAAAATCTTCAGAATTTTCTCCAACTAGGGACTTTTTTTCCTAACCCTAGATTTTCAGTTAATCGCATAAAAAGGGATAGAAATTGTGCAAAAATAATAAATTTATTAATTTAAGTAGTTCAAAATTTGCATTAAAAACAATACTTACGATTGAGCGAGGCATGCTTTCTGGAAGATAACCCTTTAAAATAAAACATTTTTTCCCCTGTTATGCAAAATTTTAAAAATCTGAAAATAAATGGTGATGGTCCTGAAATTGTAACTTCCTGTCGAGACTGAAAATTAAGTGTTTTACCAATTCCTTTCTTATAGATAAAATAAAATGAGAGAGATAATGATTAAAAAAAATTTTTAGATTATAAAAATGTAAAATAAATTAATGCATACTATTATAAAACACGAGAGAATTATTATTATTATTTTTTTAATAAATGGCATTTCTTGTTCTTATGATTCGCGTGCGATCATGAATCTAGTTTTGAATCACTTTACCAGATCTTCAGTAAACAAAGCATCCTTTTCAAAAGGACAGAAATAGTCTTCACAATTAATAGAGTTAAATAGCCTTTTATAAGATGTTTCATTATTATGAATCTGGAAGAAACACAACCAGCAGTGTGGCCCATGCTAATGTTTCTTACGATTGAAATGGGATTTAATAGATTATGAATATCACAGATTTAACGTAAGAACAGTTAGTGCTTTTACAAAATCTGTTTCACAAAATTCTCATCCTTAGGTCTTTTAATATGAAAATAAATTTGGTAAATTCTATTTTAGAACCTCTGCATTTGACACATCTTGTCATATGTTTTGCTCCCCGCGTGTTGCGTGATTTGAATTCGAAACATAAGCCCCTTTATTTATTTCTATAAGTGAGGTACTCACTACTCGTCTTTTCGGCAAAATAACATTTGCTGTTTGCTGCGTACAGAGCAGCGACTGGCAACTGGCAACTGGCGTACACCGATTGCAGTACCAACTGGAAATACCCTAAAACCTCCTCATCTTAATTAATAAATAACATATCTTCACCATGAATTTTAGTGGAGTTAGTAAAGATAATAAGATAATATTTCTAAAAAATTCAAGTTAAATGGTACTCAAAAAAAAAAAAACGATAAAAATACTAATAATAATAAATAAAAGTAAGATACAAAATAAATGAAATTAAAGTTAAATTTAAATTCAGTACAGTTAGGGACAGTTGTCGATGCCAAAATAAATTTAAGTAAACAGAGTTATAATAACTCATTGAACCAAGTGAACAGGGATTATGCTGAACGGTGAAGAGCGGTTGTAGGTTGATGCTGAAAAGTAAATGATTAGTCCACACAAAAAAAAAGGCCACAATCAGGACCGTATTTTTTTATATTTCATTTTATATATATATTTTTATTTTATTTGGTTTTCTTCCATCACTTTTATTTTCCTAACAAAAGGGAGTAAAGAAGCGTACAATAAAGACCTAAGCTATTCACTACAAAACGCCGAAGACATGCGAGTTTCGAGCTAATTATAAACCGGTTTATACCAGTGTGGACATAATCTCGGAGTGAGTGAACTGTCGCTAAGGTTGGTGGCTGAAATCTGGGAATGGTTTTGGATACCTCTGAGGAAGTCGACAATCTTGCAACCCGAAATATTTCGCCAATCTTCCGCCAATTCTTTAGGGGGTTAGAAATACTATAGAGGAATTCTTAACTTTTTCCCGAACAATATAATGACTATTTATTTCTGCTTTGATAGTTATTTGCAAATTTTTTAGTTATATAAATGAAAGAAGATCTTTTAAATATTTAATTCCGTTAAATTATTAATTATTCTGAGAATGATCTTATAACATATGTTTACAGTATGTACAATTTTTATGAAGCTGCCACTCATTGAAAATACAGCAATACGTAACT
>BPLR01021357.1:0-20947 GCA_021605095.1 Caerostris extrusa
TAGCCAACCACTTCTCTACGGTTGATTTTCCTGGTGCAAACTCCAAATAATGTTTATCAAGCCAAGCCTTGGCTTCAATAGTATTTTTTTTCGCCAAAAAGCAAAGCAAGAAATTCCTTTTATCCATTTTTGCAAACTAACAAAAGTTGCTTCCCTAAGAATGCTACAACCCACATACTAATAGTGCAACAGTTGTCAAATTTATACACGTGTCTTTTGAAAGTTAGGGCTAACTAAAAATCATATTTAATACTAGTAGCGCCATCTATGTGTCAGCCTACGAACTTTTCAGCCCCATGTTATATGTATACTATATGTGTGTCTGCAGGCATGTATATGTATTACTGTATGTATGTGTGTATCTTGAGAATGCATTTATAACTGTATCATACGTTTTGCCTTATGCAACTGTGAAGCTCAGAGGCTCTTTCCTTAGAATTTCGGCAGTGATCTTATGGTTTCTGTAGAGTCTGTTATCACTCTTAAAAGATTCGTAACTGGAAAGGATTATGTGGGATTTTAGCTAACCATTTGGATCCTATTGTGCAATCATTATTTCGGGGATGGTGTTTTCCAAGATGATAGCTGTCCAATTCCTACAGCTAAAGTTTTCCTGGTACGGTATGAAAAAAATGAAGTTACAAATCTGAGTTTACTCTCTGCTTTTGCATCCCTAGTACAGAAATACTTCAATATTATGGAGACCTTCAGACCTACAATATTATTAAAAAGCACACTTCCAATATTATTGAGACTCTTCATTATTATTGAAGTACTCTTCCCTTTCAATATTATTGAGACTCTTCATTATTATTGAAGTACTCTTCCCTTTCAATATTATTGAGACAATTCAATGTTATTGAGACACTACATTATTATTGAGACACTTCACTAGTATTAAAACACACAGACATTCAAAAATATTGAGAATCTCAGACCTTCAATATTATAGAGACACTTCCCTATTATCATGGAAACAGTCAATGTTTTAATATTTTTGAGACAATCAGCCCCTTCAATATTAATTAAACACTACATAGCTACTAAAACGTTACCTTATAACAGAGATGGATCATTAGTATTGAAGCACTTCATTATTATTGAGAAACATAGATATTCAATAATATTGAGAATTTCAGGCCTTCAATATTATAAAAACACTTCATTATTATTATGGAAACAATCAGATCTTTAATAGTTTTGAGACCTTAACCCCTTTAATATTATTGAGACAATTCATTGTTATTAAGACACTTCATTATTATCGAGACACTCAAACATTCAATATTACTGATGCACTTCATTACTATAAAGGCACTCAGACCTACCTATATTTGATCAACTGCGTGATATATCTTCTTTTACGATTTCTCCATGAAATCATAAAATATTAATTTAAATACCATACATGATGTAAAATATTCAACTCTAAACGCACTCATGTCATTTTACCAGCTAAACAGAATTTTATTACATTTTATTTATAAATCGTTTTTTTTTTGCATTCTTCTGTGTTATTTTGCTCTGCACCACAGGTTTCGGGTTCGCGTCCCGGCGGTGCCATGGGTGTTTGTAGTGGTTCGGAATCCACTTTAACTGTAGGTCCCGGTCTGTTTAGCATAAAGTGTGTATAAGATGACACTAGAGCGACAAACAAACGAAACCAAACCAATCTGTGTTATTTTATTATTTTGATTACCACATGTGGGACCTGATGATCAAATGATTATCGCTCTGGTGCTCGGTGCCACAGGTTTCAGGTTCGAATCCAGGCTGTGCCATGGATGTTTGTACTGGTTCGGAATCCGCTTTAAGCCGTAGGTCCGCCTTAATATGAATGTAGAGTGTTGGACGTATGACTGACAATTTTACCTCGTAAAAATACAGCATCTCCTGTCTCGAAATCTGCCAGTTGACAGACGGCCTTGGCCCACCATGGGGCTGGTGCGTCTCTGATGATGATGAGAAATTTTAGGGGACCTGATGGCCGGAGTGACTAGCGATTAATGCCAGGCTTTGGCTTCGAGTCCCGGTAGTGTTTTTTTAAACTGTAGGTCCCAGTCTAATATGATGATGGTAGACGAAAGACTGCCAACACTACTCCGTAAAACGAAAATATCTCCCCGTTTCGAATTCTGCCGGTATGCAAAAGACCTTGGATCACCATAAGGTTGTTACGCCACTGATAATGATTACCACATGTAATTAATGATAATGAAATCTTTATAATTAGAGCTTCGTCTTCATCTTTCTTTAAAATCAAAAATAATTTATATTGATCATTTGTTTCCAAATTTTTTATGAATGAATAATTGTTTCAGTAAGTCTTATTATGTTACTTTTAAATCAGTATTGCAAGACATTGCAACAGATTTGCATTGATAACAAAAAATCTTTTCGAATACCAGCAGAATGCCGAGCCCCTTCAACTTGGATTTTATATAAAAATAATCAGTTCAAATAATCAATTTCAATAGTAAAAATAATCAATTTCAATTGTAAAAATAATCAACTCAAATAACAATTTCAATAGTAAAAAATAATCAGTCAAATAGTTTTCAAGCTTGTAAGCATTTCCTCCGTTATTTACAAACTGTTCCAGTAAATTAGATTTATGTTATCATTAACCTCGAGATTCGATAACTGACAAGGTGATTTATTACATGGAAACACACATAATACAGCTAAAAAAAAGTTTCAAGTTTATTTTCTGAATTATTTACAAGATAAGTGAGTTAAGAATTTTTTTCAGCATAGAGTCAAAGAAAAAGTATCGTAGAAATGAAGAAATCAGTTATGAAAAAGAGGATAAAAAAAATTTGAAAAAGATGATGATACAAGTAATCAGATTTGCAAAAAGTATGCCTAAAAATATATTACTATAGAATTTAGATGTTATTATAGATCACTTCGTTCTATTCTATGAGATTAAATTCGATTTGATTCGCATTGAATTTCTGGTATTTAATAATAAACTTTTATTTATAACTGTAGCATTTTTTTCTCACTGGAAGAGTTTTGGCATTTCATTCTCATGAGAGAGGGATGCATATTCTAGTGTATAATAACAACCCATCACCAGATTTAACAGCAGACAAGCTGAATTGTGGGTAGTTATGTTGCTGCAATTAGTGTTTTGTATTAATGTGATTAACCTACCACTCAGATCTGATAGGAGATATTCGATGTCATTTATTAGTACTCATGAAATTAGCAATGTCTGTGCGACCTTCACAGGTCAAAACAATTACATATTGAATATGAACTACACCATGAGTTGTTCCATCATGATTGGCTATCGACCATCAGCTGATAAATATCTGCACTGATGGGAGAGACAGAGACCCTCTCACCTCTCATGATTTAATTTCTAAAAGGGTGTTTTTGGAGAAGAGAAGGGAGAGTTCTTCAATCAGACGACCAGAAGTGTTGCTTTTCTTTTTCTCTGAAGTGACTGAATAGGCCGGAGATTCCGCCTGTTTTTAAAGTGAACCTCTTTGTGGTTTCGTTTCATCACGTCGTGTGATAATTAATGTGGCGCAGACCGGACAATTAGATTCGACGGCAGACTCGAGAACTCAGAAAAATTTTCCGACTTTGGAGTGAACTATACTTATGATTTAATCATGCACTTGCGATCAAATGTTTATTTTAATTCTTCATTTCTGTGTGTAATAACCAGAATTCATTATATATATATATATATGTTGTTGTTGTTTCTTATCCCACTTTGGTTGGCCAGCCCACGAGCCCATACGTGCTCATGATTGAAGGGGAAGGGAAGCAGCTCCTGTTGTGATGGAGCACCCCGTAGGTAGAAGTCTGACTTTGGCTCCGTGACGCTCTTAAAGTCATAGGAGACCGGCCCTACGGCTTAAAGTGGATTCCGAACCACTACAAACATCCATGGCACCGAAGGGATTCGAACCCGAAACCTGTGGCACCGAGCGCCAGAGCGCTAGACACTCGGCCATTCAGGTCCCAAATTTGTGTATGCCAACGGCACGCAGTGTTCAGGTGGTCACCCACACAAGTACTGACCATATATATATATAGTGCTTATAAATGAAATTAAAGTGTTCCCATAAACCTGAAAGTAACCCTTTTCTAAGCCACTATAGGCCGAGGCGTTACACAACATATTGAAAAAATTAAAAGCCGTATTATACTCTGAAGTGACAAAAGTCATGGGATAGCAATATGCAAATTTTCAGATGGCAGTAGCATCGCGTAGAACAGGTATAAATGCGCAGTGCTTTCGCAGAGAGCTTTCATTTCTGTTCAAGTTATTCATGAAGAGGTTTTGACGTGATGATGACCGCACGACGGGAATTAACAGACTTTTGAACGCGGAATGTTAGTTGAAGCTAGACGCATGGGTCATGCCATTTCGGAAATCGTTAGGGAATTCAACATTCCCAGATCCACTGTGTCAAAGTGTGCCGAGAGTATGAAATTTCAGGCATAACATCCCACCATGGACAGCGCAGTGCTCGACCGCCTGCACTTAACGACCGAGACCGGCGACGTCTGCAAGAGTCGTAAATTCTAACAGACAAGCAACACTGCTTCAAATAACCGCAGAAATCAATGTGGGACGTACAAGGGCTATAGAACTTATAGGCTTAGAACTGTGCGGAGAAATTTGGCTTTCTTGGGCTATTCCAGCAGAAGACTGACTCCAGTGCCTTTACTGACAGAACGACATCGCTTGCAGCGACTCTCGTGGGCCCGTGAGCATATCGGTTTGGTCCCTAGATGAATGGAAAACCGTGGCCTGGTCCGATGAGTCACGATTTCAGTTGGTAAGAGCTGATGGTAGGGTTCGAGTGTGGCGCAGACCCCACGAAGCCATGGACCCAAACTGTCAGCAAGGCATTGTTCAAGCTGGTGGTGGCTCCGTAATGGTGTGGGCTGTTTTTCATGGCATGGACTTGGTCCTCTGGTGCGACTGGACCGAACATTGACTGGAAATGCTTATGTTCAGCTACTTGGAGATCACTTGCAGCCATTCATGGACTTCATGTACCCAAACAACGATGGGATTTTTATGGATGACAATGCGCCATGTCACCGGGCCACAACTGTTCGCGATTGGTTTGAAGAACATTCTGGACAATTCCAACGAATGATCTGGCCACCTAGATCGCCCGACATGAATCCCATCGAGCATTTATGGGACATCATCGAGAGGTCTGTTCGTGCTCAAAATCCTGCACCATCAACGCTTTCACAATTATGGACGTCTATCGAGACAGCATGGCTCAATATTCCTGCAGAAGACTTCCAACGACTTGTCGAGTCCATGCCACGTCGAGTTGCTGCACTTCGCCGGGCGAAAGGAGGGCCGACACGATATTAAGAGGTATCCATGACTTTTTTGTCACTTCAGTGTAATATTAAAATTAAAACAGTGTTTTATATTATAAACTAATTTTTTCGTATCTTTTAGAATTGTAAAATTATTATTGAAAATAGTAACTATATAAAAGAACTATTGAAAATAGTTTCAAAAATTAATGAATTTTAAATTTTACATCAATTAATTAGTTATATTAATTTTTTATACAACTAAGCAGTATATGCAGAGCTTGGAAATGATTGATATACTTTCTAAATTTTTCTACAATTTTCAAATTATTTTTAAATTAAATTTCAAATTTCTCGTTTCCTTTTTATACAAAGCTTGAAATTAACACTAAATATTTTTATTTACTATAAACATGTAATTTTAATCAAATTTAAGTAAATGAACTTTTAAAATGTTAAACAATCCATTTGAGTGGAATAGTTTTTAAAAATTAGCATTTAATTATTTTTTTCTTTTTTTATCTGCCTCTTAGCTCTTCCATTTATCCAACAATTTTTTTAACATAAAAATATTTTCTACGGAATCTATGTATAAAATGACAAAGGAAGAAATTTTTTCGTTTAAAGTACTATTTTATTTTCATGCTAACAAATAAAGATTTTTCTCTTACGTAAAGAATGCCCAGCAAATATTCTTCTTTCTTACTTATCTATTTTTTCAGTTGAGAGAAACGTGATGGCTACAAAAATTCTTCTTCTATGACGTTGTGGACAGAGAGATGACCGAAAGCATTTTTAATAGGTAGAAAATAAATTTCATTGCGTAACTTTGACGATTTCGTTACGTTAGCATGTTCATAAAATATTTGGTTTGCCTATTAAATAAACTTTTGCTTACGCTATTTCACATTCTAAAGTTATAAGTCAATAAAGAAATACATATTTGGATTTTTTTGTAAAAAACTAAATCTCTTATAAAACGAGTACTTTAAAGTAAAAAAAAAAAAAAAACATTATTTAATTCATTGCCTGACTAAATTTTATTCATTTTTTTAATCGAGGATATTTTTAGCAAGCCAGAAATCCTCCGGAAAATAATAAATATCCTAAAAGGATATTTTAAATTATTTAAATTGTCTTCTTTTAAAATTATTAGTAATTATTTTTATTAAGGTATAAAATTTTCTCTTACAATGAAAAAATTCCCAGCGATATTTCTACTGATCTTTACTTCAGTGTATATAAATGTTTTTTTCTTTCTAATGCAGCTGGCAAACACTTAGATAGCTTGGTCTTGGATGCCTTAAGGCAAGCGCGGCACAGACGTTACTCACTTTGCATGTCCAGGGAGCGCGTGTAACTTGAAGATAACCCCGGACGCGGGTAACAATGCCTCCGTAATCATATTAGACCGAGATCTACAGTATAAAGTGGATTCGAACCACTACAAACATCCATGGCACAGCCGAGACCTGTGGTACCGAGAGCCAGAGCGGTAGCCGCTCGGCCATTCAGGCCCGTGTATATAAATTTAATGGCTACAAAAAATTGGTGGACGGAGAAAGGTGACCGAAAGCATTTTTAATAGGTAGAAAATAAATTTCATGACTTAACTTTGATGATTTGAAGGCCCTAACTAGCAATCTGATACTCAGTACTACAGGTTTCGGGTTCGGGTCCCAACTGTTCCATGAATGTTTGTAGTGGTACGAAACCCACTGTAAACCGTAGGTCGCGATCAAATATGATCGTACAGAGTTGCTGGTGATTGTTATTCCGCATCCTTTGCTTATCTTCAAGCTACATGTACCACCTGGGTAGTGTTAAGTGAGTAACGTCGTTGCAGCCCTTGCTTATGATAAAAGATAATTGTCTAAGTGTTTGCCTACTGCATTAGAACAAAAAAATATATTTATAATTTTTTTTGTAATAATATAATGTGCACTTTAAAGCATGCTTGATTATGTTTTATTCATTTTAAATCGACAATATTTTAGAAATCCAGAAAGCATTGGGAAAACAATATGCAAATAAAAAAGCAATATTTGCATTATTTCCTTTGAAAGTTAGTAGTAGTTATTATTAACGTATAAAACGTTTCTCTTAAAAAGGTAAAGAAGGCCCAACAAATATTCTTCGTTCTTACTTATCTATTTTTCTACATTGAATAACGTGATGGCTACAAAAAAATTCTTCCTCTATGACGTTTTGGACGGAGAAAGATGACCTAAAAAATTTTAATGTGTAGAAAATTCATTGCGTAACTTTGACGATTTCGTTACGTTAGCATGTTCATAAAATATTTGGTTTGCCTATTAAATAAACTTTTGCTTACGCTATCTCACAGTCTAAGGTTGTCAGACTATAATATTTGGAATTTGTTGTAAAACAATAAGTCTCTTAATGGATGAGTACTTACTTTAAATTTCATTGCCTGATTAAGATTTTTTTTTTTTTCGTTTTAAATAAGGTATATTAGGGCCTGAATGGCCGAGTGGCTGGCGCTGTGAGGCTCGGTACCACAGGTTTCGGGTTCGAGTCCAGGCGGTGCCCTGAATGTTTGTAGTGGTTCGGAATCCACTTTAAATTGTAGGTCTAATATGATCGTAGAGCGTTGTGGAGGCATTGTTACTCCGCGTCCGTGGCTTATCTTCAAGTTACGCGCATTCATTCTGTGCAGTGCTTGCCTTAAGGCATCAAGACCAAGCTGTTTAAGTGTTTGCCAGCTGCATTAGAAAGAAAAAAATGTATATTTTAGCAAGTCACATCGGGAAAACATCGGGAAAACAGTAAATATCCAAAAGTATTATTTACAAAAGGGGTGGCCAACCCAAATGATCTTGCATCATAACTTCGCGGGGCCGCATATAAAATTATATATATCCCCATATTAGATTTATCCCCACATTTTTTTGGAGTGAAAAATTGTATCGTAATGAGTTACTATTTTTGTGTTTACTGTTATTTTTACATGTAAACGTAGAGAATATAATAATAATACTAAACGCACATTGTAAAGAAATATAAAATACTAAAAATGAAATATAAAAAACATATAAATATATACAAAACAATAAAATGAAATCACTTAAAAACATTTATTTTACTAGTGCGAAATTTGTTTTTCCACTCTTTCGCTTTTGCAAATTGATCTCAATTTGGGTATTTGCACATCGTAATGGGTGTTGCAGGTCAGCGTCCATTATTTTTGAGTGTGTTTGTTCAATTTTATTTAAAAAAAACGATTCGCAGGTGTGAGTTGAACCAAAAGCGCTAACAACTTCAACTAAGAGTCTGGTTTACTCTGCTATCAATAATCAATTGTGCATATCTAGGAATGGTCACTGAGGTCACTTAAATGAAACATAGAATCTGTTATATTAGATGTTTCAAGATGCGCGTGCATCATGAGTTCGCAGAATACGGTATAAAAATCACGGTATAAAAATTTTCTCTTTCAATGTAAAGAATTCGCAGCAAATATTCTTCCTTCTGATCTGTTTTTTTTCAGCAGAGAGAAACGTGGTGGCTAGAAAAAATTCTTCTTGAGAATTCTTCTCTGACGTTGTGAACTGAGAAAGATGACCTAAAACAATTTTAATAGCTAGAAAATAAATTTCATTGCGTAACATTGATGATTTTATTACTTTAGCATGTTCATAAAATATTTGGTTTGCCTATTAAATGAACTTTTACTTACGCTATTTCCCATTCTAAGGTTATAAGACAATTATATTTGGAATACTTTTTAAAAATACTGAAATTCTTATAAAACGATGTTTTTAAAGTAAAAAAAAAACATTATTTAGTTCATTGCCTGATCATATTTTATTTGTTTTAAATTGAGAATATTTTTAGCAAGCCAGAAAGCATTGTGGAAAAGATAAATATCCAAAAAAATAGCATTATTTACATTGTCTGCTTTGAAAGTTTTTTTTTTTTTTTTGTTCTAATGCAGCTGGCAAGCATTGAGACAGTTGTCTTTGATGCCTTAAGACAATCGCTGCACCGACGTTACTTACTTAGCATTTTCCAGGAGATGAGTATAGCTTGAAGATAAGCTTAGGACGCATAGTAACAATACCCCGTAACTCTCTTATTAGACCGGGACCTACGGTTTAAAGTGGATTCCGAACCACTAAAAGCATCCATGGCACCACCGGGCCTCCAACACGAAACCTGTAGTATCGAGTGCCAGAGCGCTATCCATTCGGCCATTCAGGCTCTCTCATCTGAAAGTTAGTAGCAATTATTATTATTAAGGTATAAAAAGTTTATCTTTAAATGTAAAGAATTCCCAGCAAATCTAGTTATAAAAGTAGTAGTATTTATCATTGTTAAGGTATTATTAAGGAATATGTTCATAAAATATTTGGTTTTCCTATCAAATGAACTTTTACTTACGCTATTTCATATTCTGAGGTTATGAAACAATTATATTTGGAATTTGTTGTAAAAAACTAAATCTCTTATAAAACGAGTATTTTAAAGTAAAAAAAAAAAACATTATTTAATTCATTGCATAATTATGTTTTTTATTCATTTTAAATAAAGAATATTTTTGCAAGCCAAAAAGGATTGAAAAAGCATAACTATCCAAAAAAGTATTATTTACATCGTCTCCTTTGAAAGTCAGTGGCAGTTATTAAGGTATAAAAAATTTATCTTCAAATGTAAAGAATTCCCAGAAAACTAGTTTTAAAAATGAGCTGTATTTAGTAAAGTAAATTAGCATTATTAAGGTATTATTAATATGTTCATAAAATATTTGGTTTTCCTATTTAATGAACTTTTACTTACCTTATTTCACATCCTAAGTCTATAAAAGACAATTATATTTGGAATTTGTTGTAAAAAAAAAAAAAATCTTCTATGAGATGATGAGTACTTTAAAGTGTGCGTGATTATATTTTATTCATTTTAAATTGAGAATATTTTAGCAAGCCAGAAAGCATCGGGAAAACAATAAATATCCCAAAAAAGTATTATTTAAATTGTCTCCTTTGAAAATTAGTAATAGCTATTATTATTAAGGTATAAAGATTTTCTCTCTTTAATGTAAAAAATGCCTAGCAAATATTCTTCCTGCTGATCTTCCGAGTGGCTAGCGCTCTGGCGCTCGGTACCACAAATTTCGGGTTCGAGTCCCGGCAGGCCATGGGTGTTTGTGGTGGTTCGAATCCAATTTAAACCGTAGGTCCCGGTCTGTTTAGCCTAAAGTGTGCATAAGATGACCGTAGAGCGACAAACCAAACAAAACCAATCCTGCTGATCTTGATTCAGTGATCCTTCTTCAGAGAAATGTAATGGCTACACTAAATTGGTGATCTATGGCGATGGTGACTATTGGTGATCTGTGACTTTGTGGGATGGAGAAAGATGACTGAAAGCATTTTTAATAAGTAGAAAAATTTCATTGCGTAACATCCCTGATTTCATTACGTTAGCGTGTTCATAAAATATTTAGGTTTTTTTCATTAAATAAGATTTTTCTTACGCTATTTCACAGCGTAATATTACGATACAATCATAAGTAGATTTTTTTTTTTTTTGTAACGAACTACATCTTTTATAAGTGGATAAGTAAAGAAGAAAAAGATTTAATTCATTGTCAGACTATCATTTATTCATTTTAAATCAAGAATAATTTAGCAAACCAGAAAGCATCGGGAAAAACAATAAATATCTAAAAAAAGCAATATTTACCTTGTATCCTTTGAAAATTAGTAATACTTATAATTATTAAGGTATAAAATGGTCCCTTTCAATGTAAGGAATTCCTAGCAAATATTCTTCCTAGTTTTTCAATGGAAAGAAATGTAATAGCTACAAAAAAATTGGTATTCTATGACGTTTTGGACAGAAAAAGATGACCGAAAGCATTTTTATTAGGCAGAAAATAAATTTCATGACTTGACATCGATGATTTCGTTGCGTTAAGTATGTTCGTAAAGTATTTTTTTTCCCTATAAACTTTTGCTAAAAGCTATTTCACAGTCTGAGGGTATGAGACAATAATGATTGGAATTTGTTGAAAAACCTAAATCTCTTATGAAACGAGTGTTTTAAAGTAAAAAAAAAAAAGCATTATTGAATTCATTGCCTAATTATATTTTTTATTAATTTTAAATTGAGAACATTTTAGCAAGCTAGAAATCACTGGTTCAACAGTAAATAACCGAAAAAGTAAACTATACACAAATATGACCTGTTAAACTTAATATTAAATTAAAATGAAAAAATTTTTTATAATTCATGGTATACCGGTTTTTGCAATTTCCTCAAATATACAGAGATATGTTGCTGTTGTGACTAATCATCAGTGTACAGCAGCACAGGACGGACATCCCATGAGTAATCTACTCTTGGATGAGAGAAAGGAGCAGCTTCTGTTGGGATGGAGCATCCATAGGTAGAAGTCCGTCTTGGATCTGAGTGGCTGAAGGACGGATGTGCCTTTCGTGAGGAATTTTAAGGGGAATTACCTCATATTTGATCTTATGGGAGAAAAAATTCGGAACAGTCCCACGGTGTTGTCCGACTCACGAGGCAAGATGCTGAACATCACAAACGCCGTCGAGTCTCCCGTTTTTGAAACAGTGTCTACAACAATGCCACCAGCGGATTGAATCCTACAGTGTTCTTCATCTAACATGACTTAGTTTTAAATGTATCCGATGTACTCATCAAATTCAATTGATTTTTATTATGCTAAAACAGGAAAATGTATTTTTAATGAATGAATTTTTCCGCCTATAACTTTTCGATATAACAGTTACAAAATAAATACTAATTTGATAGAAAGAATTTGTTAAGGATTGATGCTCTGCTAAGAAGATGAATTTAAAGTCCGAGAAATTAAAAAAACTTGAAATAATAACTTAATGTTTGAAAAAAAGTAGCGCTATTTTAAAAATTCATAAAAAGCTGCATATAATATGACTTTAGGCAAAAATATTTGTAAACGAAAAGATTATTATTTTTAAGAAAACTAACAGGAAAAAAATTACTTCAATTTTGGGTATTTTTTTTTACTTCAAAAATTACAAATTTTTATAGCGGTGCTAAAAATTTATTTATTTTTGCGTTCCAAATACAAAAGAGCTAAAAATATATTGTTAAGAATTGCGTTACACCAAGAACAACACGAACAAACAATGTACACCAACAATAAATTATAAACATTTACATATTTATTGGCATTAAAGTCGATAGTTTTTTTAATAACTAGTGCCTTCAAGTTATCTTTTGCAATACATTCTAGAAGGGTGATTTACAAGTGAAAAACAAAAATTAAAAAAAATAACCTAATTTATGAATATAAAGCAATAAATTTCTGTAATACATGAAAATTCATAAAACTGATACTGTATAAACCTAAAAAGCTTATCATATGATACGATTTTGAAAAACCAAAATATTAATAAAAACGGATTTGATAAATAGAATTTTTGTATGTTAAATAGTTAAAAAATACGCTTTACTTTGATAAATTAAAATAAGATTTTTTTTTCGCCAAAAAGTCATATCACTCAAATAAAAATTTATTTTTTAATTTGGTAAAATAATTTACAAAAATTTCATAATTATGTTTCGTAGATGTTAAATTTATACACAGAAAATCCTTCATTGACAGAAAAATTGTTAAAAAATATTTTTTATAAAAATTTCCATTTTTTCAAAAAGTAATTTTTAAAAAATAATATATTTTTTAATTTGCATTGTGGAACAGCTAAATAGTGATTTATAAAGCCGCTGGTGCTTATAAGCTTTGGTCTGAGTTCAATCCACTGATGGCTTTGTTGTAGACACTGCTTCGTAAAACGGGGGAGACTGGATGTCGTTTTAGATGTTCAGCATCTTGCCTACTTGCTCTACTTGGTAAGAGTTTTTCAGGATTTCTCCCATTCGATACGCAAATGTGGGGTAGCTCTCCATAAAAGTTTATCAGGAAGGCACTGCTCTTCTTCAGCGACACTGAGCCAAGTCAGATTTCTACCTATGGGGGGCTTCATCGCAACAAAAGCTCCCCTCCCATTCCCACCTTCTATGAGCCATACGGGTTCTTAAACTTTTTGGCTAGTTCTTACTGGTCTATAAATGTCAAGTGGGATAGGAAAAAAGAACGTAAAACAAAAAGGAAGTAGACAATTTGTGAACTACATAAAAAAGGACAGGAATCATATAAAAGGGCATGAACCAGGAATTTTCTTTAATTTTATGTTATTACATCATAAACCCTACTGTATTTCGCAAGTATTTTTATTTTTCTTATTATTTTTCAAATAAAAATGAAACAACATGTTCAAAGCAGGCAATTCTTAAACTGAGTTAACGTAATGAAAATTTTTAATATAATTTAATTTAAAAATATTAATAATTTGTTTCTGACCTACGGCAATTGTTCCAAATAAAATAACAATAAATTCAAGAAAAGTGTCTTTATTCGAAAGAATTTTTAATTTATAAAAATATAGACAAACAGATAAACACACACAATTATTTTGTTTTATATTTAGAAGAAATACACGAATAAAGTTTGAAAATAAATATAAATTCACTTGAATAAAATCTTTAAAAAATAATTATAAAATTTAGTAAATAATTAAATAATAATTACAAGAATAAATTAATAATAAATATAAAAATGAATAATATAAATAAAAATAATGAATAATTTACAAAGTAACTATTGAATTTAGCAAGTTAGTAATTTATCATTTTTAATTTAGTAATTTTTAATTAATTAGTAACTTTTAAATAATGCTATTAATATTTTTGCATATAATAATACAAAAAGTTTTTAAAATTTTATCAAAGATTGAAAATTAACTATGCGATATTAAATAATATAGGTTTTTGTGGTAGTTTTAAATTTGGTATTATTATATTAATTATTAATTATTGTTAAGTTATTTGATATTTTTTATTCTCGTCTGTGATTTTACGTAGTGAAAGAATTTTTATTAAATTTAATTAACCAATAAATAGTATTTTGTAGCATCAGCATGTTTTGTACTATTAATATGGTTAAAATCTGTTAGAATTTGATGTAAAAACCATATAAAGGCAAATGAGATTAAAAGTAAGCATAAAAAATGTATTATTATTATTATAAATAATATATAATTAATAATCTATCATTATAATCATTGTTAAATATCACCTTCCGAGGATATTTGGTAAGAAATGAAATATTTTGTGATCTATTAAAGATAATTTTGAAGACAATAAATATAATTTAGACAATAAAAATTAATTAATTTAATTAGAAATTAAGGATTTAATTAATTTTAAAAAATAAATCTCCCTTTTCTGAGTTTGATTATATTCATATTTATTCCCTTAGCACATTAATCTCTCTCTCTCTCTCTCTCTCTATATATATATAAAAGCAATAATATAATGCAATGTAATAATGTGTAATATTTAATATATTACATATGTATATAATTTATATATATATAAAATAACAGTTACTTAATTTCTTTTTTTTTAAATATTAAAGTATTAAGTTACATTATTTTGAAATAACAATGTATACTAAAATATAATATCTTCTTACGTAACTTTATCATTTTGATAAAAATTTTTGAAATCTTTTTATTGTATTTTAATAATTGTTTTAAAATGTAGTTAATTTTATTTGTTTATAAAAGCATTATTTTTGTTTTTTTATAAAGGCATCATATTTTATTTTCTCACAAATAAAAAAATTGTTATAGGGGTTATTAATTAAATTCACTCCCACTTTCCGTGAAAATCGCCTTAAAAATTAATTAATTACAAAAGCACTTGAAGACTTCCTGATAATGCAAGATATTGATCATGAAAGAACAAAAGTTTTTAAACATCGCCGCACGGTTTTGAACGGTATTTTTAAATGAATAAATTAATAATTATTCCTTCTCAACTTGTAGAAATTGTTTTATAAATTCAACCCGTGCTCAACATACTATTGTGTTTGGCGATTTATTTAGGTTGCAAATTTCAGTTGAGACAATTAAAAGATTTAACCTCTACAAAGTATTTATGAAATTTCGTGAATTAAAATCATTTCGACAATGTTTGTAAATAAACACAAATATTATATCAATTTAAAGTGATTTCTAATATATATTTTTCTAACATCAATGGTTCTCATGTTTTGTTTAAGCATGCTATGACGTTTTGATGGGCAATGACGGAAGGTTATTGCCTTACGGTAGACTTTTTATGAATAACTGGTTCACATTTGTGTGTTGTATGGAAAAGAACTTTGAGAATTATCTTTTATTCAAGTAACTGAGTATGGTCCAGTGGCAAAGGTGACAACTAGCTTACAGGAGAACCGACGTTTACATCTACTGGCTGCGTTGCTGTAGTCGCTGGTTTCAGAAACAGAGACTCGATGTCGATTGTGACAATGTGTATAAAAACAGTATCGCATCGATAGTCGGGACTTTTCGAATTTTCGCCCATACGATACACAAATGCTGCTGTGTTACCCTTAAACGCCTTCCGGAAAGCATTCTTCTGTCCCGTCGGTGAACTGTTCGTGGTCTCCATGTTGCTCACCGGATGCTCCATCCTCACCTTTTTCTAACTTGTAGGGAGTACCATACACTAGGTACAGAGGGGAGGTGTGGGAAAAAGTAAACTGATGGTCAATAACATGGTCATCATGTAACTGATATCATGGTAACATCAGTAAACTGATGGTCGATATCATGGTAACATCAGTAAACTAATGATCAAGCAACTGATGGTCGATATGAGGCTCCTAAAACATGCTATCTAGATTACCGTTGATATTGAGTTATCTTGTTTTCGAATATAGTGATTAGCCATAAACAGGATTCGAACCCAGGTCTCCTTCACGTTAGCTGCTCCCCACTGTGTCACTGGACTATGAGTGCTATTTAGAGTCGGGTTATTTATGTAATTCTACTAGTACTCCCACAGCACAGACTAACTACTGATAAGAGACACTTTACACAAAAGTTTCCTCGTTTTGAAAACAGTGACTGCAATGAAGAAAATTCGAACTTGAGATTACCTATAATTTATCTGTGTATATTGTGAATGGACCACGGATCGGATTAAGAAAATTCTAGAGATAAAAAAATATCCATAAAATTATTTCAAATCGATTAAAGGTATCGTTGAAATTAATACAATCTTACTTCTATGAACAGTTCTCTATATATTTCAAAATTCTCTCATGCTTCGTTCTTATCTTGTATACAATATAAAAGTAATGCAATCTTATATGATCCGCTGTCTGTCTATTCAAAACTCTCTCAGGGCTTCATTTTTTATCTTGTACATAATATTAATGTGAAAACTTTGAAATGCTTGTGTCATTTGTTTATTAGTGAAGTGAGATTTAACTAGTTGATTTCTGAATTCGATTTTCACTGTTGGTTTGCCTTACAGTCACTGATTTAACAAACAAACATACAGGTGAAACTAATAAAAAAGCGTATTAAAAATCGGATCGCTTAAAAAGTATGGCAAAATCGAGCCCAAAGAGTCAGTTACAAACAAACATACAGGGAAACTAATAAAAGCGTATTAAAAATTAAATCGGATCGCTTAAAGTATGGCAAAATCGAGCCCAAGAGTCAGCTACAAACAAACATACAGGTGAAACTAATAAAAAGCGTATTAAAAATTAAATCGGATCGCTTAAAAGTATGGCAAAATCGAGCCCAAAGAGTCAGTTACAAACAAACATACGGGGGAAATTAATAAAAGCGTATTAATTAAATCGGATCTCTTAAAGTAGAATCGTCGGAGATTGTGACAAATTCTCGTACCGACAATCAGTCAGTTTGAAAATCCCGCTTTATTTCGTACAAAATAGCATGCAAATTAAGAGTAATTAACTTTTAATACAATTAGCAAAGAATACCACACAATTAGCAAAAAGCCTTATCTTGTTCTTCCTTGAGCATGAGAGTATTTTCGCTCTGCATAATGTCCGAATCTGCTGTTATTCCAGGGAATCAAAAAGGACATGACTTCACATGGAAGTGTCTCACAGTTTAGTTTATTATTCATTTTGTATTATTTTAAAAATTATTTATATTTCTGTTGTTCCCTCTTCCCTTGTCAGAAACCTTGTCTTGAGCTATTTTCCGTTGAAATGACAGATATATAGCACTCAATATTATCAGAGTGGATCATGTAGAATCTTTTATACACAGCTCAACCAAATTTTTCCGTTTTTAGATCCTCTCGTGGCCGATTTTTGAAAGAAATTTTTAATCAATAAAATCAAACATATTCAATGTAGAATCCCAAATTGGTGATTATTTTTTGTTGCAGTAGCAAAATAAATTCCACCCGTTCTATTTCGAGGGTGACGAAACTGTTCAGTATTCAATATTCATTTGGTGACAATGCCAGACATAAACATAAAAGCTTTCTTTGACATCAGTCTGGAGATTTTGACGGATTATTCGTTTCATAAATGATGGTACTAATATTTCTAGATTTTTCGTAATTTAATTAACAAAAAATACATTTATATAAGAAAAAGGTTTTAAAAAGAATGAATTAATTAAAAAACTAACTAAAATAGTTATTTTAATCTCCTGTAAGTGTTTTGGGGCTTGATGCCCGAGTGATTAGCGCTCTGGCGCTCGCTGCACAGGTTTCGGGCTCAAGCCCCGGCGGTGCCATGGACGTTTGTAGTGGTTTAAAATCCACTTTAAACTGTAGATTCCAGTGTAAAATGATTGTAGAGCGTTGGGCATAGGGCTGACAACCGTACATCTTAAAAGAAGACACTTCATGTTTCGAAATCTGCCAGTAGGCAGAAGGCCTCGGCCCACCATGGAGCTGTTGCACCACTGATGAGGATGAGGATGATAAAGAGATTTTAATGCATAAATATGAACGCCGTAGTGTAAAATTATCATAAACCAGTGGTACTCCTACTAAAAAGAGCACCGGTAGGATGAAGAGAGCAACACTCCATATTTCTTACAGATATAAAATTATTTCAATTTTATTTAATGAAATATTAAAGTAATTGTATGGAACAAACTTTCCATACACAAATTAAAATTTTTAAGAAATTCAACTAATACTTAATCAGTTATTGAAGGGATTCCCGATTTTATATATTTAAAGATAAAAAAAAAAAAAAATCCCGATTCTTATCGTAACAATGTATTTTGCAGCCGTGATATTTTAATTTTATTTGTATTGAATGCTATCTATTAACTTATCAAAACCATATATCTTACTACTTAAAAAGAAGAATGCATTCTTTAAAAGAAGGAAAAAAAATGTGACCCATATTTTATTTATGACGATGTTAAAATATTTAATTTTTTTTTAGGTAGAGACACTATTTGTTTTCGTTGCGTGTTAATACAATTGATTAGATCCTGTTAAAATAATAAAGTTTTGAATTTAAATTTGAATTAAAAAATCCCAGTATTTAAGTATGTCTTTCCTTTTGTTATATAACGATTGACGTCTTACTTATATATAGCCTGTCAATGGCTGATGAGCTGATGTCATTGCCTTTCAGGGGAAAATTTAGAAGTAATTGTTAGGATATTTGAGGATATGTAATAGCAGGGGTGGCAGGGGATGGCAAACTACGGACGGCGGGCCAACTCCGGAAGGTTTCATCCACCCGCGGATAGAATTTTAATTTGTCGGTTCGATGCAAATTAAAAGAAATACATATTTATATATTATATATCCGTCACCTTTTCTACTTTGATTAAATATATTTTTTTCTTCTTCTTTTTCCCAAAGGACTGATGTATATGGACTGGCATATGGGAATCAATATAGGTGAATGAGACCTCACATGGGGCGGACTGCGCATTTTAAAGATCCAGCCAGTGGCTTTTTCTTTCGGCGCGAATTCTAATATTATTGATTGCATATGGAAAGATTGCGGACACATAGCATCATTGTGAATAGTGGTTAAATTACACTCATAAATTCCAGGATAATGAAGTTCAGGCAAAAAAAGAGACAGAAGAAAACAAATTTGACTTATTTGTAAAAGTCTATTTATCAAACAAAAGGTAAAGAGCAAAAAAGATGCTATATGTTTTGACATAATTAATAAAAATTACGATTTTTACTCCCTGGAGCAAATTTCAAAAGAACCTATTTACAAAACAGTATAACATGGTTAGTATGATGGTTAATATGGGTATGTCTCCCGGACGACACCAATACGGAGCCTTACAACGCGCCTAGGCATGCTGAGTATCAAATTATCAATCTGATCTTGGGGAATATTACACCACTCATCAACCAATGCCCTCCGAAGTTCCGGCTGACAGGTGGGAGGGGTTGACGGGCTGATTCGAGTCGGTGAGTATGCTGGCCAATCCATACGGGTGATATCCTCCAATTGAAGGTATTCGTCTACAGTGTTTGCACGGTGAGGACGGGCGTTGTCATCCATAAACAGAATTCAGCACCCATGGCGCCCCGAAAACGTACATGTTGTTCCAGAATGACATCCCGATAGATGTGGCCTGTCATCGTGTTACACTCTGAACATGCAGGTCAGTTCTAGAACCCAAGAATAATTCCTCCCCAAACGAGCCATCCTGCACCACCGTAACGGTGTCGTTCAGTGGTGTTCTCTTGGTGGTAACAGGTACCTGGCAGCTCTCCATATGAAAGTCCGGCGAGAATCCGACTGCAAACTAAACCTGGGCTCGTCGGAAAACATCACCAGACCCACTGTTTCGGTGTCCACAATTCATAATCTCTACTCCAGGTTAATCGCAGGCGACAGTGAGTTGCGGTAAGTGGAACACATCTGACAGTCCTACGAGCATATAGAACCAATGTGCCCTAAGTGTCTGTACACGGTCTGCCTTGAGCTGTCGTACCGGTAGCTGAAGAGAGCTGACGAGACAGGTCTGATGCTGTGCTCCGTCTGTTTATTTTTGGCAGTAACTGCTAAATACCGGTCCTCATTCGGCGTTGTAACTCGGGGGCGACCTGTGCTGTAACATCTACTCACATTACCATCATCTTGGAATCGTTGCCAAAGCCTGGAGATGATGACACTCTGGGCGATTCCAAGTTCCTCGGATACTTCCAGCTGGGTACGTCCACATTCCAGTCGTCCGATAATTCTACCCGTAAAAATCATCCAAATGCTTCCTTTGTGCCATATATGCGGTTATTGCACTGAAAGGCTTTTAAAGCACTTGTGAAGAATTTTACTGCTTTGCCACCATTCATATACAACCCTTCTTACACTCTCGTCATTGTGACGTACTATCCGCGCCATCTGGGGTTTCCGTAATTTGCATATTCTTCTTCAAGATGTGTGTTGATAATTCTACAGGTGAAATTTTTATTTTAGGGGGTTCAATTTCTGTTGTGATTCTGAATTATCCTTAATTTATATAGAACTGAGTGTATTAAAAGTCTTGGCGGCACTTTAGCTAGTGCTTTTTGGGCTATTCGTAAAATTTTTAAAAATAAGTATATATATATTATTGGTTAATAATATTAATATTATGGTAATAACAAATGATAATTAATATTTTTAAAATTTTAGAAAAATTTATCTTGGCCCGCAAATTTTTTTCTTCCATTTTTGGCCCGCGACCGAAAAGAAGAGTTTGCCCATCCCTGTACTAGAGGGTTCTAG
>BPLR01021358.1:0-15093 GCA_021605095.1 Caerostris extrusa
AATTGGTTATTACATTATAACAACAATAAGATTAAAATCCATTCATTGTATGGCAGATTATTTGAGCCAATTTTGTAATGAAAATGATGAAGTTTACAATTACTTTCTGCAGCATGCAGTAGTATCTTGGCTCTTAAAAAGCATTTGTGTGAATAGTTTTTTTTCAATCTATTTTATTCAGTGCTGGACTTCCTTGAAAGCAGAGACGCATAAATTCGCATGAAAACCTAATTACATCTAAAATTGACATCTTTTATTTGGCAGACCTGTTTAAAACATTTAATGTCAATTTACAATTGCAAAGGTAACGAGCTGAAATTAATTAAAAGAAAAACTGTTGTGTTTGTGGGAAAACTTCTATTCAAATGAAATCTAGGTGGAGAATACAAACACCTTCCCACATTATTATTTACTGTCGACATTTTGATGTTCCTCATACTGATTTTTACTGACTGGGCCAAACTTGGTGTATTTATCTCTGCAATTTATAAGCAATTGCTGTTTGGCTTGCGTTATAGAGTTTAATAATTTTGTTTTTAATAAAACCCTTTCTTCTTAAAGTTAACTTATGTATTTATTTTGCGGAAAATTCCAAGAGCAGTGAAATCAATTGAATCTCATATTTTAAAGTAAATCATTACAATAGGAACACAAAGCATTAAAGTTTAAAAATTGCTAAGGCAATCAAGAAAATTATTACAGAGCATTGATTAGAAGATATTTGAAGAGACCTCTGCAAACAGTTTTTATTTCTAAGTGAGTCTTTTGCTTCCATTAAGTCTGTTATCTGCAAGCCCTATCATATTAAACTGAAAATCATAATAAAATTATAATTATATTTTTCATGGTGGGAATGAAAAAAAAAAAAAAAATTCATAGCATATATTTCAGAATCCATCAGCCTAAGCCATACAACCTTTTTTGTAATTTGTTTCAGGGTTTCTCGTGAAATTAAACAGCTGAAGAATACAACTAACTCAACTGAATTGATTTGTGAATCTCTTGCTGTTCGGCTTGCATTTTAGCATTTAATAATTATATTTTTAATGAAAACATAATGATTACCATAACATAAGCATAATTATAAATCTTACTTTTAAGTTAAGTAATGTATTTTCTTACAGTTATACTTAGTACTTACTAAGTTATGTATTATTTACAATTTCAACAATTTTTCAAACCTTTCTCCAGAATGGCATCATAAAAATTCTTTAAAGTAAACTCTTTCAATAAATCACAACTGATCTTTTAGTTTTTGACAAATCATTTTGCCAATTTTTGTTAACAATTCAGCTTTAAAAAAATCTTTAAAAAATTATTTCATTTACAACACAATTGACAAAGCAAAATCTACATATTTAAAAAAAAAAAAAAAAAGATAATTCTATTTTTAAATGTAAGACATTTTATTGCTCACAGTTTTCTGAAATTTTGAACAAAATTTAATATGAACATCTGAATAGAAAATTTTTAAATATAGTCCAAGATTTTCAAATTCCACAGCAAAAATTATTTTAAACATCCTTTCTGATTTTTAAAGGATATTTCGTAATTTATTATAAGAATTATGACAAAGTTTAAAATGGCAAAGAGATTCCAATACAAAAGCAGAAAACTGGGAAATCAAAGTCATGTGTACTAAATAATAAACATTTTAATTGATACAAAATATTTTGTGAAATAAATGTACATATTTGTCTGATGAAAATAACAAAGATTAAAAATATTTTTTTGTAACTTCATTTACTAACTAACACTTACACATTTTGTTTACATAATCTAGTTAAAAAAAACAATTCGGTAAAAATAAAGTTTACAAATTTTTATTTTTTTCAGATAATTCCCCAATATAGTTTTAAATGTTTCAGCCACTTCTTCCAATAATACAGTACATGATTTTCCTTCATCAAAAATACAGAAGCTCTGCTTCCATCTTCATAGGCAACAACAATCAAACCTTTAGTTGCCTACAGAAAAAAAAATATCAATAAATTAAAAAGTAGCAGCATATGGGTATCAATGGGAATGCAATAACATACATTTAGATAATTTTCTACAGAGAAATTAATGAAAATTTTTACAAAATACAAATCTTATATATAGATATTAACAGATAATTTTAATAACCTGTTAAAAATTCAATTCTTTCAACAGTATATTTCACCTAGAAATGCATTAAATTTAACATCAATTAAATTCAACTCGCACTTGCCGCTGACTTGTTTTTAACTGTATATAAATTTATCATATTTAAAACTTAAAACAATCTTATTACACATTTCTATCGCTTGATAGTTTCTATTTATTTATTTATAGTTTGTACAATACATATGAGATATGATATTATATAATAAACATATGTTTTCTTAATTCTAATTTATCAATTTTATTACAGTTTTTATCAACAAACCTTGTTAAAATAAAGAATGTTAACTAAACCAAGGAATCTCCTTTGTTTGTAATATATTAAACATATTGGACATTTTTTTTTTTTTTTTTTAAAGAGAGTTATTTTTAACTGAGAATGTGTTATACAGATGGAACAAAAGATATCAATGGATCAATAGATCGTTTTTATGCAGAAATTTGTGATTGCCATCTTTTCAGAAATGCATTTAAGAAAAGGTTATTAATATTTAAGTATGAAAAAAAGTTCACATATTCAAAACCATATTTGTTTTATCAACCTTCTTTAAAGAATTTCTATAATTTTTTTTTACAATCATAAATATATTCATATATAAATCTTAACATATTTCAGTATAAATATTTCTTTTAATTAATCAGCTTATTTATTGTGATTAAAAATTTCTAACAATCAATCTTTTTTAAAAATAACATCCTTTTTAATATAACATTTTAAGAAAATAACTAAATCAAATTATGTTTATTTAAAATTTTTAGCCTGGTATAATGAATTAGAAAATTTAATTTTCTGCAGATGAAAAAAAAAAATTAGTACAATTATTAGGAATAGAAAATATAACAAAAAAAAAACATACCTTTTAGTAGGTCTCTTGTTAAATATATTGTATATTACAATTCAAATTAATGTTAGGATTAATATACATAACTTATCCACACATTAAATCAATAAGGAATGCTAAATTTAACTGTTAATTTATATTGGCATTGACGGTTAACATAATTAATGAAAATTAGTAGTTTTTCCCATCTTTATTGGATAATAAATACTTTGGATTTAGCCAGTGTCATTTAAAATTATCTAACAGGTTTTTGAAAATATGCTTTTATATTATTGTATGAATATTTTTCCTTGAACATAAAAATGCATACTATTAGAAATCTTCAAGAAGACCTTCATTTCTTTATTAAGACTTTTATGATAAATTTTTGAAATGATACAAAATATATAATTTAATAAATCATGTATATTTCTAAAAAGCTATTGCTAATTTTATTAGAAATGTGAATTTTAATACAAACAGAATGATAACTATAAAATACATGTACCTTTTTTTCAATCATCCAAGAAATATTATTCACTTGATGTGTGCTATTTTCATGCATAAAAATTTTAAATATAAAATTATAAATGCTTTTATAAAATATTTCAATTGTAACTCACCAAATGCTGATACTTTTGATCAAAATTCAAAGCTCCAATACAAGCAGCAACTTGAAGAGGATAAACAGTATTTGTAATAGGAAAAATTTCGTTTTTCAGTTTTCAATCAATAACAACTAAATGGTTTCTAAAAATTAAACCTTAATTTAATTCAAATTAAAAAGTGCAAAGTATTATATAAATATCAGAAATTGAATTAAAACTAAAAAAACAAATGGAAAAAAAAATAATAATAAACTTCAATTAACTACATTCTTTATTCTTTTGCATTCTCAATTTTTTTTAAAACATATCAAGTCTTAAAGAATATCTAATTTTAGATATTACACAATAAATACAAATCATGGATTTATTTATTATCATAAATACAGCAAAAATTAAATAATTTAAATTTATGTTCTTAAAGAATATAACTTCATAATTGATTTATAATAAGGCAACTTCAAATAGAATATGTACTGAAAAAGGTCAAATCAAATTAAAAAGTGCTAATCATTTTATAAATGTCGTAAATTGAATATACACAAAAATATATATAGAATTGAATATACATTCTTTGTATACAAAGAAGTCCATAGGTACGGTCTAATATAACTGTAGAGAATTGGGTGTAGGGCTTACAACCCTACCTCATATAAAGAAAACATCTCCTGTTTTGGAATATGCAGTAAGCAGATGGCCATAGTCCAATATGAACTGGAGTGTCGGGGAATTAGTTAGTTATATACAAGAAGTATTCAAAAACATAGAACTTCTTGGTAAATTGTGTGCCAGATTTCAATGTACAATTGTTCAGTTTAAAACAATTATTAAGTTACATGTCATTCTAAAGATAGTTTTATTTTTAAAAATCACCATGAATTTACCTTCATTGCATAGAAAGCAATAGATAAATAAAGATGAGAAAGAAAGTACTATATAATGTAAATAGACATGAAATGAACTAAAAATTGTTTAATAGAAAGAAGCAAATCAGGATTTTCAATACTACACAAAATATCCAATAATATATTAGCATAAAAATGCTTTTTACCTTTTGCTGCTAATATTGTATTTAAAATATATCACTGAGTTGTCCAAAGATCATATAATTAGTCATATTTTAAGCAATTCAAAAGCAATTTTTCCCAAAAATATAAGGTTTTAACAGAGAAACACATCTGTTTTACATAACAAAATTCGCAATAGTATTCCCTATACAGAAATTGTAAAACCAAATCATCAAACCATCATATCATTTACAATATAAAAAACCCATTATCATGTTTCTCCTAAGCACGATGTTTTTATGAAAATGATTTTTTTTTCAGAATGGTCAAGAAATAGCAATGACCTTAATCATACTGAAAAAAAAACCCACTAAAGCTATTTAATTAAAAAACAACCACAAGATAAAATGAAAATAATAGAAGAAATTATAAAATAATGCTGATATATTATAACTCTTTCAGAACTGTAATCATTGATGCATTTCATGGAGCTTGAAAACCAGACAATAATTGCATTAAAGATATTCTCCATAAGTGCTAATAGATATTTAATGAACTATAATGGATATAGCAAAGCCTAAATCTCTTCTAGCTGTAGTAACACTATACCATTTGTCCTTCATGTAATGCAATTGACCCTTTATTGAGTATCTTGAGTAATGCTAAACCTATTACAACCTCAGTAAAAGTTCTCAAGCTCTACCATAAAATTCCTAGCAATATATGCATATCATATTGTAAATTTTAATGTATGTATATAATATATATATATAAATTTTAATATTAACTAAAAATTAATATATTTAAAGTAAATATTTTTGATGGCAGAATGTGGTTGAGTAACTTAAAAAAATTGAAGAGGAAATATTTTTTGCCTTATGTAAAAAGAAGCCATATTCTAGCCATCTCAATTCTCAGTGCCATCAAATATTTAGTATCAGAAGAAATAATATCTAATACATAAGAATCGAATAGGAGAAGGATGCAGATTCACAAGCCATCATTAAAGCTAAGAACTGCTACAACATTAACATACATATTTCTAATAAAAAAAAAATGTATGGAAATACATAATCAACCCTCAAATATATAATTTTTCTGAGCTGGAGGTTTAAGAATTTGTCATAATTGAGCATATTTCTTTTAGTGCAATATATAATTATTAAGAAATGGAAAAGATATTCCTTATTCTATCCATATAAGAAGAATAGTTGCCAATAATATCAATATTTATAATTAACAACTATTTGTAGTAACACCATTTTGTCGTTTTTTAATTCTTAATATTGCATTAAATATATTTAGTTTTAGTTGTTGCCATATGCATTTGTTTTATAATGAACTTCAATCATTATAATCTAAATCTGTTTATATTAAAAAGAAAAAGAAAAGATACCTGTACTGTAAAGCAATTAATTTTCCCCGAATACTGTAAAAAAGGATGTGAAATTTTTTCTTCCAGAAATTTAACATCTTTGATACATCGAAGAACAGGTTGAAGGCTTTTCCAATAACCTACAATATCTTCTCCAATGCGTAACTTAGGTGCAGAAGATGATTCTAAATACTTAATAAGATAGGTATGAAGAGTCTGCTCACTTGTTAAACACCCTGAATCAAAAAAGGAATATATTGTTAGAGATATAAAATTATTTTATTGTTAACATATCTTAATTTTTCTGATTTAAGAAAAAAATGTTTACTTAATATTATGCATACATTTTTATGTAACATTAATTAAAATACTACTGAATATTTCTATAAAAGCACTGTACTGTTAGGAAAGAAATTGATTTTCTAGCCCAGCACAAAAAAGATGAGCAAAAATTCCTGTACTTAACCCAGGGAATAATACACTAAAGTGGTGAGCTTTCTGTGCTTCTTATCCCTCTTGGTCATCCATGGGTCCTTGGTAGTAAATGAACCCTGGAAAGAAGGAAAGGGAGCAGCTTCTATTGTGATAGAACGTCCATACGTAGAAATCTGACTTGGCTCAGTGTCGCTGAATGAGGAGGATAGTGACTTCTGGGAGGACTTTTAGAGGGAACTATTTGACATTTGTGTATTGTATATGAAAAAAAAACCTGAAAATTTTCACCAGGTAGTCCAACTATTAAGACAAGATGCTGGACATCGCAAATGCCACTGAGTCTCATTTTTTGAAATAGTGTCTACTACAAAGCTGACAGCAGATTGAGACTTGCTCTAATGCTCACCAGCTGTACATATTGCCATGAGTCTGTCAAAGTGAGGCCTTTGTAAAGTCATCCACAGGCTTTGCTGCTTCATGGATCAAAATAAAAGAAAGGCTTAAACTACCTTATTGGAAAAACAAATAAATTCAGTAAAATTCAGGTTAATAAAAAAATTTTTTTTTTGAAAATAATTATTTTAATCAATTTCATTATTACAAAAGCTATCTCTGTTTTCTCTAAATTTTATTAAAAGGTTACTTTCATTCTGCAAATTCCTATGTGAAGCAATGTTATAATCATTTCAATGCTTTTTACAAAAATTAGAAAGAAAAAAGAATCATGCAAGGAAATAAAACATTCTGTTGCATTTCTCACGTTGAATGATGTATTCATTTGCTTTTTCTAAAGTAAGATTTTTAAGGAAGAAACATTTAAATGAGGTATGAATTTACCAGGACATGAAATTTAATCTAAACAAGAGGATTCAGATTGAGTCCATAACTTCTGAAAATCTTTTATAATACATGTTTTCCTGATTAAATAAAGTTTTAAAAGAAAATTTTTTTTTTAAAACAACAAGGTCTATGATTTTTTTAAACAATCAATTTACTTTTAAAGTATTGAAAAATTATATGATTTTATATTTTCAAAAGATAACTTAATGTTTAAAAAGATTACTACCTAATTACTTAAAACTTTCTATTTCCCCTTACAAATCATTCTCATGACTAAATATAATATTAAAGTAAAGAAATCCCCCCCTTTTTTTTTGTTTGTGGAAATAGAAAGTTTATGAATATTATAGCTTTATATTTTAAACTTGAAAAACATTCATAAAAAAAATTTTAAAACACCAAAATATTTTTATAATTGTACCTGAGTGGTTCTGAAATTTTTCTCCTAACTCTGAAAATCCATTTTCTTTTAATTCTTTACATGACTCTGCTTTTTCACATTTTTCTAAAATTTCAAAAATATTTGGAATATCCGATTCAATTCTTCCTTCCAAATCTTTTCGGAGACTATTGATTCTACATATCTCTTCAGACATTTTACAGCTACTTTTAAAAAGTGGAAAGGTTAAAATTGATTCTAGTTTATTTTCAGCACTTTCATTTGATTTCAGATCCTTATTTATCAATGATTTAACATCTTGTTTTACCTCTATGATTGGTATTAAAATATGATTCTGAACAACTTTGTCTGAGACACATATAGAATTCTTAGTTTTATCTTTTTTAACATGTTGTTTATCTAAATTTCCATATAAAAGTTTAAATTCGAAATTTAAGTTTTTCATTACAGTTGCTGCAATTTTAGTTTTTAATATTATAGGTGGACTCTTTCCATCTTTAGGAAAATGTCTTTTCACTATAGACACCTTTTCATTTGATGATTCTTCTTTAAGTTGTGGAACATTATTTGATGCATAAGTTCTTTTTAAAATATCTGCTAATTTAAATGCTTTCAAATAATTAATAGCCTTTTTTTTATATTTCATGATTGCGTTTATTATAAAAAATGTGTTATTGTGGCAAATATAAATAATATATCTAAAAAATATAACACAATTCAAATTTTTTCTCGAATAAAAACCAATAAGTATATCATACTGTTTATTATAACTGTAATTAAACTATAGTTTTAATATCCCTACAAAATATTTCGCTCTAATTCAAAATTAAGATCACGTTTATTTTGTTTACGTATTTTCAATAAACTGTTTATTTGTGTTTAACGTGGAATTCAAACATCTATGTAAAAGGACCAAAAAAATAGCAATGTGTGACGTCAATTCCTAAAAAAAAGTTTAAAACCGAAGGTTGTATAATTGTTTTAAAACTCCCAGTATATCTATCTGTTAACTTCCTGTATTTAATTAGATTTAGGTTTATCATGATTGAAGGATTCAGTTCTTTCTGGCCTGACCAGATTTTACCCATGGTACGTTATCCAAAGATAAAACAAATTGGAGCGTCTTCTGATCTAATTACAAGCGACTTGTCTTATTGGATCAAAGTTTCCTGACGTTCTTGCTAACCTGTCTGGCGCTAGTCATGAGAACAAAAAAACAAGCATAAAAGTGCTTATTTGGGAATATTTGTAGCAATTTTTTTATATACATATTAATTTATAGCATTCTTTAAAAAGTTTAATCAAAATAACAAATTTAGAAGTTTTGTTCAACTTTTCTACAAATAAATTATATATTTTAAAAGTAACTTTAATTGAAAACAAATCGATTTAAAATGGAGATGCTTATTTTAAATTCATACAGTGGATGAAAAATAAAACAGTGTATGATTTAGAAGTGTTTGAAAGTAGGATATTTTTGGATTTTTTGAAAATATTATAAATTAAGTCATAAAACTTGGCAATTTCGCACAATAAGCACCCTTAATTTTAGCCGTGATATTAAACTTTTTTTTGAGATGAAAGCTGTTTTCTGAATTCGATTTTCCGAAAATGCACGAAACAACCATTCATGATTGAAATGAAATATTTTTTTTTTGCTATTAGATGCTGAATTTCACTATAGACACTTTTATTTGTATAATATAGACAAAAGTTTCTCAGTTCTTTTATTGAAAAGTTTTCACATGTAAAAATCAGTTGGAGATTTTTTACTTTAGTCCAAATGAAAAATTCCTTTTAATTAATTTTTGTAAATTATTGTCAAATTCCAAATTGTTCTCTACAAACAAGTATTGGAAAAAAGATTACTGCTGCAAAAAACTTGATTTACAAAAATGCTGCATCTGGGGGAAAAGTCTCGTAAAATTAGGCAAAACGGCTGAAGGAATTAAATGGCTTAAAGTATTGTACAAGTAAGGTTTACATTTGTAATAATTATCTAATTTTGAACAAATTGATTTTTGAGCAACTATTTGAAGAAAATAAACTACATAATTTCTTGAAAAAATTCCCAGAGTATAACATAGAAGAAGGCATAAAATACAGATAATTTTGATTTAAAACAGCAAAGAAAAAAAAATCTGCCAGAAATGTAATTTGGAAAATAAGTATTTATAATTAAAGTTTTTGATGAAAATGCGGTGTAAACATATTTGCCGATTCAATTTCTTCGTGTTTTCAAATTAAGATGCAATTTTTTTAGGTACCTTTTTTTCATCTACAAATCGAATCCCGCATTACTACTCATCTATTTTACTTGGTTGCAAGCGTTTCCTTTTCAGCCTACAAAACCTGCATTGTTTCCTTTCAGATCATACAATAAATTTCTTTCCCAACAATGAAGATTATTTCTGATAATAAATCGATTTGTTCTTTCTAATGCGGCTGGCAAATACTTTAGTCTTCTTGTATTAGTCATTAAAGTTCTATTTTTTATGGACAACACAAATTTTCTCACTTTTTTTTTTTATTATGAATTTTCATATGACTAAATAAATTCCTCTTTTGGAGTAAAAATCTTTTTTGACAAATGTCACGATCCTAAGGACTGGGATTTCTTTTGATTGTGAATAAACAAAATGGCAGCGTTTTAAATGTTCAATTTGCGAAAAAGCCTGTGGTTTTGGCATATCTCACATCGGCCATCAGGGCCTTCTGTATGGACGCGATAATAGCACTTTGTAAATTATTCTTGTCGAAAATTGGAAAGCATTGCATAACTCGCAGGAAAAAGGCTTTTCATTTCGTGTGGGTTCTCAGATGTAATATTCAATTTGACGTAGTGGAAAAATTTTTATAAAGAATGAATTTATCGGGCTTTTTTTTTTGAGTAAACATTTGGCTTTGAGATGTCCTTAGCGAGCAAAAGCTTCCGCACATTTTTTTTTTGTGTGGTTTCAGATCCTTGAATTAGCAAATGCTGTTTTAAGTTCCTTCTTTGTAAAATCTTGAAACGCATAGGTGGTCTCATGAGTCTTTGAGTTAATAATCAAAATAGATAATTAAATGCCCTTTTTTTTTTAAAGAGAATTATTTATTTAATAAAATTATAAAATGAAAAATATCAAAAATTTCCATGTTGATGGAATCAGTTGCATGTTTTAACCACGAATGAAAATTAGTAGAAAATAACTTTTTTACTGAGGGTAAAAAGTTTAAGGAATTAATTTAAAAATTTAGAACACGAGGTCTTTTGCTATGTTTGCGGGAAGAATTATCATAAAGTCTTTTTAAATGCATTTATATACAGGGTTATTAATTTTCGTCATATCATTATAGAATTTAGTAGAAATTTTGTGAACAAATTGTCTTAAACTTGGAATCAGATTAGCTTGTATTAATATCGAAATTAATCGAAAGTACCAGGGTGAATTCGTTAAAATTCTAATTCTTGAGAGTTTTGTTCTCAAGCCTTTGAATAATTTCAAAATCGATAACAGAACCCCAAACTGGGCATAAAGCTAATACTGGACGAAAATAAGAGAGATATATTAGAATTTTGAGATTAAGAGGTAAAGCTAAAATTTCTTTTGATTAAAAGAAATTCTAAATTGAGTATTGAATTTATTTAGCATGTTTAGATATGCGATCTTAGTTAAGTATTTTACTATCAAGAATTCCTAATTACTTAGTTTCTTTAGACCATCTGATATAATTATTGTATATTTTAATATAGGGTTATAATTTTTGCAAGTGAAAAGAACAGTTTCATCTTTGTCCATAAGATTTTAAGGGTTTTATCTTCCAGTCATTGAGCCATTTTTCTAAATCAATGATATAATTTTTGCAAATCTTGAAGTGCAAGTTTTTCGGACGTTAAGATTGCAGTGTCATCCCCCACAAAGACTAATTTTGATATTGTTCGGTTTTGTGGAATATCGTTGATAAAATATTATAGAGCAAAGGAGCCGGCAATAGAGCCCTGGGGCAAACCAGCGTGAATGATCGCCAGAATGGTAGGACTCCGTAATTCATTTTACTGAGACAACAAAGTGTCTGTCTGAAAGATAGTTACGAATGTACTTGTATCAAATAAGGAGAGTACATGTAAGAAATGAGTTTGTAAATCAATCCATTAACCTGACACTCTAGGAAAATGGTACATACAAGAAAAATTGCATAAGTTTAATCTTCAGCATAAATCCTTCAGCAACAAGTTTCCGCATATTAGCATTGATGAGTAGTAGAAAATTTTTCTGTAAATCCAAATTATTTGATGGGATGAAATGGAACCCCTTTTGAAATTTGCCTTGAATATTTTAAGTTAAGGTTCAGGAAGTTGAATTTTAATCTAGTTTACTAATAGAAGGCATAAAGAAATTTCTGTAAAATAGGAAAAGTAGAATCCTTTCAATCTTTAAGATTGGGAGAATGTTTAGGTCTAAGTTTTCCAAGACTTAGAAACAACAACATGAAGAATAGAATAAGTAATTTTACAAAAGTTTATTTTGAAATCCAAATTATTTTTAACTATTTTAGAAGTAATTTTATCTAAAACAGTTTTCAAATTTAATTTTCCAGGAAAAAAAGTAAGAAAGATCCTTAATTTGGATGCATATTTGAGACATTGATCACAGTTTATCGATTAAATTTGTGATAGTTGACCTCAGCAACGTAGGTTTTTATAACATGATTATTAATTATTCACAAAAAACGAGAAATTTTTTGAAGGCTGGTGAAAAAATTAAGCTTTTTGATCTGTCAGTGGTGGAAAGAATTAGATGGGTTGAATTTGAACGTTAAAAACGTTTATTCATTATTTTTACAAGACCGCTAAAGAACCAATTGCTGCATTTTATTAGTTTGCAGGTTTTAATAACCATTTAGTGTTTATATCGAGAAACATCCCATTTTTTTCAGTAACGAAATTATTATAATTGTCTTATTCCATTTGGTACATCATCAAAAATGATTTAATTATTTTAGATGCATCGATTTATATTGATGATTGGTTTTTGCAAATGAAGATAACCAAATTTGAATTATACCAAATTTGATGGAAAGGGCGGCCTTTTATTTCTTAATTATTTTCGTCATATTTTCTGTATTTATAACATTCATTTATTTCAGCATTTATTTTTCAAACAAGTTTGTTTGTAATTAAAATTAAAGTCAATTAAAGAAGAAAATGTTTCCAACAAGTTCTAGCTACAGATTTGCATTGTTTTAAACAAACAAACAATGTGATGATGGATTGTATAAATTTAAAAATCTTTTGAAGTATTATAAATGAATATGATTTCATAAATATAAAATCTCTAAAACATTATATCATCATCATTGAGTCAAGTCGTTTGAGAAAGTCCGTCTAACTATACAGATTTCAGTGCAAAAGTTGTTTTTCTTTTAGATAGGGTTTCAGCCTTCGTGACTATTTACAATCATATTAAGTAATAAAAATTGCAAGTTGACTTGGAAAGTAAGAGGTTGTCGGTGAAATTTAAGCTGGCAAGTTAGCTGTTTGCTTTTGACTCACCTATTTGTCCCAATTATTCTCAAGGTCTTTTCATCTTTACCAGAGGTGGTAATTATTATTTTGTTATACTAATCGTCCAACTGGGACACATTTAATTTATTTTTTTCTCCGGTTTTTCCACCCCTCCTTTACGGAATTTTTTTCTTTTTTAATTCTTCCCTTATTCCAGTTATTATGTAAGACACCGTTGGTTCCCCCTAGTTAATTTTTGGGGTTCTTTTACGTTTTTTGCAACATGGCGTGTGCCACGTCTAACGCTTCTCCAATGGAGTACTCTTCTGATACGGATATCCATTTTAAATCCAGACGTAATATATTAGACAACTTACAGATAGCAGCCCAACACGGAGCTACATCATTCACACTGCAATTCACAGTTCCAGATAAAGCAATACCTCGGTCGCATCCGCGAATCCTGAAAGACAATTTAGCATCAAAATTGTCAACAGTTAAACACATCGACAATCTGAGACTCTCCCGCCAGGGAAAACTAGTAATATCCACTAATCACTTACAAACAGCCACAGAATTGGTTCATATTCAAGCTATTATGGGACTTACCGTAATAGCATCTTTTAACCCGGAAACTATCACTACCCGATTTCTTATTCATGACATTCCATTAGACGTTAAACTAGAAGATTTGGCTACCGAATTAGAGGAAGAAAACTCTTTTTCGATAGCTGAACTTCGGCGTTTCGTTAATATTAAAAAACCATCGGTTTCTTCCCCAGTATTAGTAACTATTCTCGGCACTATTTTGCCGGAATACATCAAAATATGGCTAACGCGACAGAAGATTTCTCTTTTCTTTGATAAACCGCGACAGTGTAGAAAATGCTTTTCATTTACTCATCCTACTCATTCTTGTAAAAATAACATAGCGTGCGAACGATGCAGTAACCTCACACAATGTCTCCACGTGCACTTCACAAATCCTTCAGTGTGTACAGTGCGGAGACAATCATATGGCCACAGACTTAACATGCCCAAAACGTAAAGCAGAGGAGAAATTTCTCAAATTCAAAACACTCAACAGGTTATCCTTCATAGAGGCTCGGAGAACATATCACCCAAAAACTTCAGAAACATACGCATCACAACTTGCAACAGCCCCTATCAAAACTTCCGGCTTAATCACTAAAGAGGAGATAACACAAATTCTCCCAACATTCTGTAGACACGCGACAATTAATTACAGACGTTTGCCAGGCTCAGGCCGCATCCTTTCAAGAATCACTTCAACAACTAACCACCAATTTTACAGCAGCACTTAATACCATCAGTCAAACTTTAAAAGACTTTCACATCCTTTGACAACAACCCAATTATCGAATATCAAAGAAAAAAAGAAAACTAAACCCAAAAAATACGGGTCCGAATTTTTACAGGAACTTGATAGCTCCATCTCTCTTTATTCAGATCAACGAAATGTACAGAATGCTCTTTCTTTCCCTCAAATACATTCTGATCAATCAGACATAAAAACATAGTACAATTCTAAAACTCTTTATTTTTGGTAAATTTTTTAACTAGTTCAGTCCTATTTTTTCCAATGTTCTCTCAAAATTTACACATCGTTCAATGGAATGCAAGAAGCATTCGAGCCAAAAAATCATGGCTTCTGAAATTTTTCAACTCCGCCCATATTCTTGTAATCCAAGAAACTTTTCTCAACAATAACGACGTTTTTTACTTACCTGGCAAACACATTTTTCGAAAAAACAGATCAAACAACACTAGAAGGGGAGGTTTGATGATCGCAATAGATACTTCTTTTCCTTGCAATTCTATTAATTTCCTCAATCTTCCACAATCGGATAATGAAATTCAAGCTATTTCGATCCATCTCAATCGTAAGTCTTTTTCATTAGTCAATATTTATTCTCCCAAAGGCGAATTCACCATTGAATGGCTAGAAGCAATCCA